>JAYXIM010017733.1:0-53689 GCA_037575425.1 Anastrepha fraterculus
TCTTAAAGTCTTTGAGACTTTGTCGATATTCTTCCCATTCGTCTGTTATTTTAGATTGGTTAAAGAGTTTCCGAGTTCGATTGCGAAGTTATGAGATTTCTGGAGTCCACCAAAAAGGTTTATGCTTACCTCCTGTTTTCGTCAGGGGGCAAGATTGTCGTGCTGCGCTTTGACACGTCTTCGTTATCATGTTGACAGCGTTTTCGATATCGTTTTTGTTTGCCATTTCAAACTGCCTGATATCAGGAAGTCCATTGGCAAGATGTTCTTTATATTTGATCCAATTCATACGTTTTTTGTTAAGGTACTTCATGGGTTTTGCCGTTTCGGCTTTTAAAGTGAATGTTATATATTGGTGGTCGGAAAAAGAGTGCTGTTTATCAACGCTCCAGTCCTGCACCAGTTGTGTACATGATTCGCTAGCAAGAGTAATATCGAGTACCTCTCTTCTAGACGAGTTAAGAAACGTAGGGACATCACCTCTATTACATATATCAAGCTTATTCGCTAGAATGTAGTCAAAGAGTTGCTCACCTCGTGTGTTGTTGTTTGTACTACCCCAAACAATATGATGGACATTAGCGTCTGCTCCAATGATGATGCGTTTCTGCTTCAGATGCGCCGTATTGACGAGCCTTCTCACTGCTTCAGGAGGAGGCGCCTCCGCTGCGTCGTAAGGCATGTAAGCCGACACAATCCAGATCGGGCCGTGGACAGCTTCAACCTCTATGGCAGTGGTGTCAGCGTTGCTAAAGGGAAGAAGAAAAGCATTAATATGTTTTCGAATGAGAATACAAGAGCGCGATCTAACGTTAGCCTCACCTTGAAACAAGGTGTAGTGCCTATCTTTCAGGCCGCATATCTTGTTGTTTGATATCCAAGGTTCTTGGATGAGAATGATGTCTTCTCTGAGGTCAGAGAGACGAAGAATGAGGGCTGCCGAGGCAGCCTTAGAGTGGTGCAGATTAATCTGCAGCACTTTTAGACGCACATTCAATGACTGTGTCGTTCGCGTCATCACTGCTATCGAGAAGTCTATCCTCGTCCCCGAGTTGAATGTTAAATAAGTGTCCCACAAGTTCGCTGTTCGATTCCGAGTCGGACTCAATCGTCGAAGCTTGTGAGAGAGGCTTATCGACATCCATCTTGGGGACCGCCGTACTCTCTTCACTGGGTGCGAGGAGACTTTTCGGCTGATAGGTCCAAATGGTAGTGGTAATGAACCCGAACGCCACAATCCCCTTGCGGTCGTCCAGTGCTTTAACGCTTTCCTGGTCCAGGAGCAGCGTGATATGCCTGGAGTTTCCTGAAGGCTCTTCCACCTTAACTACCCTCCAGTTTTCGGTGGGTAGGTTCGGGTTTCCGATCTTCAGTAGCTCCAGGATAGTTTCCGGATCGGATGGCTCTAGAGGTACTCTTGCTCTGCCGCGTGGTTGGTTAGGAATTTCGCTCTTATTGACGAGCTTAAGATTTGCCCCGGGCCATACCTCGCCGAGTCGGTCGAGGGCCATGCCGTACAGGTTGACAGAACGTTGATCCGAGCACGCGATCAACTTGACCCTTGCCTGGAACCATCCCGCGTCAGAGCAGAAAGGAGGAGGCCCTGGGTTCTGTTTCAGAACGTCCAGGTATCCCAACTGAAGTTTCCTCTCCACAATCTTCCAGTTTGATGGAGAGATGAAACCGTCAGGGTGGCTTTTATCCACCACCGCCATGACCAGACTATCTCTGGCAACTTCGCAGAACTTGCGTATTTTGACCTCAGAGGAAGCTTTGTGCTTCTTGGGGTCGTTGGAGCTATGAGGATCCTCTGAAGACCGCTGCCGCTTAGCTGCACTCGGTTTTTCTTTGGACGCCTCATGCTTCCGAAGGAATTCCCGGGCCCAATCGAGAGTTGCCCTTTGTTGGTCGGACAGCTCCTCCTCAGGGGTTTTGCCGAGCTTTTCCATGAGGAAAGTGGCGCGTCTTTTGTCTCTATATCGACGGAGATGAGGAGGGACAGGTTTTTTGGAGACTTCTGTCCGATTAGTTTTCCCAGTTTCTGGCAAAACAGTTTTGGTTGATTGTTTCTCCGCAGCCGAATCGGTTTTGGAGGAAGAAGCCACAAGAGAATGCGGTGGTGTCTCTTTGACGGTCTTGCTCTTAGTGAGCACTTTAGCCACCGAAGGGGTGGTTTTTGACCCCGCCATAAGTTTGGTGGAGCCAACGGGTCTTCCGCGTCGGGAAGGAGTTTTTTGTTGTGTTGTTTGTTTTATGTTAGTTTTGTTCATAATTTTTGCGGGGCGGTCACTCAGCTGACGAGTCAGCAGTCGTAACCAGAGATATTCGTAGGGAAATAATGGGGTTCGCCACGCCAGAGCCCTATGCCGTGGTAAGTCGGATTTAAACTGGGGTGCGACAGGTGCCCCAGAGTCCGCATACTAGCGACTTAGCTCACCCTAAGCCATGCATCCCTCGGCGTATGCTGTTCCACCTTGGATTGGTAGCCTTTGATATAAGGAAGTGGCCTTCTCCCCGTGAGTCCATGTTTACTCCATTCGTATTAGCAGAGACATGACCTACTAATACGAGTGGCTTCTCGCCTTCCACCGAAGTGGATATGGGTCACTGCCAGCAATTATGGCAGTTACGGCACGCGTGCAGTAACACTGCCCTACATGTTGTTCCCCCTACCATAGTTGTTGGTTGACGAGAACTAGGCTGGTTCGCGAGTAGGCTTTTACCAAGGCTATGACCTACTTAACCACAGAAGATAACTGTGGCGTACCCTATCCACCACCTGGGACGCGCCGCAATAGGTGCCCAACCACGTTTCTTTCTCTCCATTACTTTTTTTTCAGAATTCTATGGCTAATATTACAGCTAAGTACTCGTTTTCGGCCTTCATATTGTGCGATCGCCGTCATGAATTCCTATTTTTGATAGTGATTCTCATCCATATGTAGATACACCTAAGGCAATGGCAATACTCTATGAATTAAAATATAAGTGGCAACGCCATTCAAAAAATACTTTTTAATTCAAATAATATCAATCATTATTTGTGCCATACCTACATCCAAATATTTAATGCATCTGTACTATTATTACAAAAACCAAAATAAAATAACTGCAGCAGCAGGAATTTTATGCGTAATTAGGTATACACGAGTATGTATAAGCACATACGTATGTTCAAATGTAAGTGCTAACAGCAATGTTAGTTGTTGTGGGTAAATATTAATTCATGGTAACATAAACGACTCAACATAATGTCCTACATTGTTGCCCCATGATCTGCACATATTACAATACAAACAATGAAAACTAACATTAACATTAACATTGGCACCTATACATACGTATGCATACATAGTTAGATAGCTCTTGATTTGTTTTGTATTTATTTCATATGCATTAACAGTAGTGGAGCCCTCTTATATGTAACTCGCCTGTATGTATAAGATTTTTCCGTCTTTAAAAACATGTACATTTTTTTTGCTAAAACAATGAGAAGCCCATCCAGAGCGTTGCGAACATAAAAAAGCGGTTTTCAAAATTAATATTCTCATTAATTTTATTTATTTGTCTAATATTAAAATATTAGTATAGATGGACAGATAAGGAAGAAATTTCTCGAAATATTAGATTTAAAAAAAAGTTCGAACAATTCGTTTTGAAATTTTCAACTTGTTTTACATCAATATATCAAAACACTATTAAGTATTTGTATATGTAACCACTCACATAGATTGTTCTACTGAGAAACATTATTTTGTTCATAGTAAAATAAGAAATTGTGGGTGCAGTTGATCAGGCCCAGCGCACTTCAGAGTAAAGGCATCATTAAAGAAAAGTTGCATAGCAGCTATTTCGTTCTATATTATTTAAACCGCTTGAACCCAAACAAAAATGTGTAGTGAAACAATTTCCTTATTTCTCGTTAAAAAAACCCCCTGATCTTATAGAAGTAAATCACAAAAACAAGTGATTTTACTTTACTTATTTTATTGGTTAAAATACCGTTCTCACATAGGTACGAAAAATTTCAAAACACCCTTCTTCGATGCACAATATACTTATGTGTAAAAAAATTGTTCTGATTACTATCTGATACCTGACTATTTTTAAAACATTTCTTATTAATTTTCCTTTTTGCAATCTTCTTATACACTACGTAACTGCATATTAGCATAGTTGAAATAAGGATCCAAATTTAGAACAAAAACCCTGGATATTTCTATAAGTGCCCGCGTTTTGGCACGAACACTCTTCATCATATTGGCATTACAGTCCGGTGTGGACTATTGCCTCCTCTACAATACACGCCCATTTTTCTCTACATTTCGCTGTCACTCTATGTTGCAGGACTCTCATCTTTCGAATATCTTCTTCCATCAAAGCGAATTGAGTACTGAAGATGGTGTCTTTCCAAAATAGTTACTTTATTTTTCGCAATTTTCCCAACTCTGACTTCAGGTCCCTTACCAATACAAATCAAACGAACAAAACAAATAAAAGGGGGAGAAATTATATGTTTGTGAATATTCAGTGAGTGGCTGGTAATATTGTGACTGTGAGATTTAAACTAAACAAACTAATGAAAACGAAGTGCCGCGTGTTAAATTGTTAAAGCACAAATGCAGTTTTTTGCATTTTTATGCGGAAGACGCCGTGGCTTAAAAGTATGTATGCGTGCGTATTATTTCTTGTGTTTGGTTGTTTCTATTTGTTTCGCCTTCCTTTTGTTTGCTTATTGATGGACTCTTACGAACGCGGCGAATTTGGTAGGCTCAATCTTTTTCTCTATCATTCTTGATACGCCTCCATTTTCTTTACATTACCCGGTCGCTTTATGTTGTTGGACTCTCGTCTTTCGTAATATATCATCTTGTACGTCTTGTAACCATCGTCTCTTTCTTGCCTCTTCTGTTGTCACTTCAAAAACTTTCTTTGTCGTTATTTCTCTGCTCATTCTTAGGACGTGTCTATACCAACGTAATCTTTGCGACTTTATAAATTGCGTTACATTTCGCCCCGCAATTAAAACTCTGAGTTCGTGGTTATACCATATATGGTATGAACCGTCTTTTTTCAAAAACACAACAGTAACTTCACGTCATTAGCTTTAGGTATACATGTTTCCCAACCGTAGGTTAGAACCCGTCTAATGATAGTTTTGTACATCGGCAATTTTTGGTCCATTGATATCGATGAAGATTTCATAAGTTTGATATGCAAAAAAGTATGTTCTGTTAGCTTTCTGAATGCGATCTTGCATTGATAAGGACGGATCTTTATTAAAGCTAAGTACTATGAAGAAGGCGAACGCGGAGAAGATGGTTAAACCGACTGAAACTAGTGGCACGCAGTGGATAAAGCTCCAGACTTGTCAAAACACTGCAATACGGGCAGCGACGGGTTGCCACCTGATGTCCCGTTTCTAAATGTAAAGGGACAAAACAAACTGCTCAACAAACAGTTTCACCCATGTAGACAACTGTCAGGAGGCACCTCCTCACCGACGCACCTACGCCGACGAGATCCAGGACAAAACAAACAGACAACTACTGGACCAGACAGTGTGTAGACAGATAATTAACCACATCCATCGGGAGACTCTTACCACCGTCTTGACCTCCCGACCACTGAATGCCACCACCTACAGAGAGAGAAGAGACCCGCGCAACCTTGGCTGAATTACGTTCTGGATATTGCAATATTAAGGGGGCCCGGTGGAGAGACATAGGCCCCTTAACTACTCGTATCAATAGCATGTAGCTATTTAGACGCACCGAAGTTTCAGTAAAAATAATTTTGAATAGTTTTGTATTTTAATGGAGAACAACTTTCACAATACTCTTAAGGCTACATTTTTTTCGCCTTATTCACATCGCTCGGGAGCATAAGGCCTCGACAAGACTCTTCCATCGTACACGGTTCTGTGCTGTTGTTTTTGCACAGTCCCAACATCGACCATCTCCAAGTGTTTTTTGGTCGACTGCGACCTCTACCGAATCCGGTCCAGTGCCATCATCGTGATGCTGTCTGGTGGTTTTCTCAGTGTGTGACCTATCCATAGCCACTTTCTGCATTTAATTTGCCTAAAGATGGGTTCCTGGTTCGTTAATCACCACAGTGCGTCGTTACCGTGTGATGGTGTTCGAGACCAGCCATTTTTCGCTTCCACACAAAAATACAGACTTCACACATGAGCCGAATCTTCGTAGTTTAGTGCGCCTGGAGATTTGCGAACCCCCTCATACTGTATGCATTCGCCCGAATGTCGCCCATGCTTTGTTTAGCGTGCAGTTGACATCTTCATCTGCTCCGCTCTCTGCCGTGATGATGCAGCCGAGGTAGCGGAAGCTTTTAACGAATTCCACCGGGCATCCGTCAACCAATATTTGCCTTGCGTTATTGTGGTTAACTCTCATGGCCTTGGCGATGTTAACCTCCAGTCCGTCAGTGCGTGCCAGCGCGACTAGTTTGTCCGCCTTCGCTTGCATGTCAGAGAGTTTGTGAGAGAGGAGGCAGATGTCATCGGCGAAGTCCAGGTCCTCAAGATGTCTGGTGAAACTCCATGCGATGCCTTTTTTGTGCAGGGTTATTTGACTCATGACGTCGTCAAGGACGATGGCAAAAAGAAGGGCCGATAGGGGACAACCTTGCCTGTGTTGGTAGTGAATGGATCACTGATATCGCCTTTGTGGCTACAATACATCCCGAAAAATTCACTGCTTAGAGCAACTCGCATGACTGAAAGATTATGGATCCATGGGTTGTAAATCAAAATTAGCGCTATGTGAACTTTTACAAAATACTCCCACTGCCGCTGGCAATATTTGAGAAAGAAAAAGTGTTCTTTAAAACCAATAAAGGTTAAAATACCAATCAACATTGGAAAATATTTTTATTTTTTCCGAATATAAAAATTTTAGCAGCAATGCAGAAAAACTTCAACTCATAAGCATAAGCACCTTAAGCAAATAAATAAATAAGTAAGAAGGCAAAAGAAAGATCTGCTTGCACAGTTATCGCATCTTAATGTTGCGCTTACGCATTGAAACTTTTCTTTCAACTCGCATTTATCTCATTTCGCCGCAGGTTGAGATTATACAAAAAGTTTTTTTTCCATTAATTTTCGGTGTGTTTTCTCGTCGGCGTTACAACTACAATTGCGTGCATACTGGTACATAAGTACGTATATGCCTTATATATACATCTACATATATATGTATGTATACATTTGGCTTCCTACTCTCTATTTGTACAGCAAATCCGTAAGAACCGTCACAGAGCAATTGCAATGCAAGCAGAAGTAAGAAGATGAAGAAGCTGCTGCTTACTGTAATGCGACAAGTTGGTGATGATTTTTTTCACATTTTTTTTGTATGTAAAAAGTATGCGACTCCGTAGTCCAACTATGATTGCGGTCGCCAAAATGCAACACTTCCCCTTACTTGACGCTTGCATTAGGAATTGAAATCTTCCAATGTTTTGCTGCATTTTGCGCTGCAGCGATTTCTTTTCCATCGGGTGGTAATTTGAAGTTTCTTTGGAGCATGTAAACTTTACTTTCTGAATTTCGTATATTCGTAGATTTGGGCATTTGTGCATTTGTGCACTCGCTGCCGGATTTTTTCTGCTTCCTATTGCACCTCTACAATGAGCTTACTTCTGTTTTGCGATCTAGCAACTCAGTATTCTTTCTCGTTTTCCACGCTAGTCTGCTCTACATTTTTTTTTTATTTCTTCACAAATTTCTTGTTACTTGAAAAGTGTAAAAAAGTTTGATAGTTTGTACAAGTTTTTATTGCACATCGATGGCGGAGTCAAAATCTCCTCTTTTCACTTCAGTTAAATGATATGTGTATGTGTGTATGTATGTGCGTATGTGTGTGCTCAGAAGTTGCTGCTGTTTCAGCTTTGCTCCAAGCAAAGTCGAATGCACTTCCGCGTGAAACTTTATTGATATTTCGTGTGTTTTTACACAAATCTTTAGCAAGAAAAAAAAATACTCAAGCGTTTTTCTCTTTTTCTACATTATTTTCGTGAAAGTAATAAAAATTTGTTTTCATATGCACATTTTAATTGATCCGCCAAGCAGCGCTGTTTTCTTCTGCGCTACTGAGGCTACATTAGTGGGTATTCACTGTAGACCAAATAGTGGAAAAGGACATTTGGAGAAGTTGAACTTGTTAGAAGAGCAAAGGAAAAAAAAGATTTAAAAGCATGCCGCAAAAAGTTAAAGCTAGCAGGCAGATATCTAAGCCAGTCAGATTTGTTGATGTAATGGAAACGATTTTTGGATTTAGGTTGGCGCACAGCCCTAGGCTGTCGAAGAAAGGAGCACCTTAATCGTCTAACTATCAAGCCCGGACATTTACAGAGAAAGTGCTCAACATTCTCCTTCTCTGACAGGTCCCCACAGCGTCTGCAATAGTGGTTAAATGGTAACCCTAGCTTTTCTGCGTGTATGCCGATCGTTCAGTGACCGGTAAACACAGCTATGAGTTAGGAAATTGAATGACGAGGAGTCCAAAAGGCTTTTTGGGCCCTCCGTATATTGTAATGGGGACAAAAGGATTTTGAAATGGCACATGAAGAAATGAAGCTCCATCTTTTCTGCGCTTTCCTGAGAAATAATTTGTGCAGTTCCTCTTTAACAACTGTCAGGGGGATGCCGATGCCCAAGTAGGAGGTCTCTGAAGCCAATTCAATCCCCTTCCTGGCAAGCTCATCACCAATTTCATTTCCCTCTATTTTCCTATGTCCTGGAACCCAGATTAGTGAAATGTTAACTGCACACCCAAGAAATTTCATCTCCTCCTTACCGGAGTTTACTCGTTTCGTTCTGCACCATGGCGTCATCAGAGCCTTGATCTCGGCTTGACTATCGGAGAAAATGTTAATATCTCCCTCGCTCCCGCGTTCCCTAAGCATTTTGCAAGCCTACAGGAGCGCCAAGACTTGGCTGATTTAGAGAAAACCCCTGATTCGACTCTCGATTCCTTCTTGGAACCATGAGTGAAGACAGAGGTGCAAGCTACGGTGCAGATTTTTCCCTCGATCCAATCCTGCCTATTTGGAAAGATTGCCTAGCACGACCCTCAAACTCCAGTTTGCGTATAGAGAGATCTGTTCGAAGTTCGGAGAAATACGGTGTTAACTGCCTGAGAGATTGCCTCCAGAGACCAACCTCCTTTAACCTGATTGCACTTTGAGCTGCGAAGGAAATGACGAAAAAGTCGATGGGGAGTAAGTGCAGAACGACATTCAGGGCAGCACTGAGGCAAGTTTTACATACTGCGGTAATGCCAATGCATGCAGTCCTTTGCATCCTCCCTAGTTTAGTGATATTATAGCCCTTCCGAAGAGCTTCCCAACAAACCAGGCATCCATACGTTAAAATTGGCAAAACCACTGATTTGTACATCCACAGCACGACCTGTGGCTTGAGTCCCCAATTTTTACCGAACACAGATTTGCAGGAGTAGAAGGCTATACCGGTCTTGTTAACCCGATTTTCAATGTGCTGCTTCTAATGGGGTTGGAGTCAAGTATCACTCCAAGATATATGTATAACTTCCGATGAGAGCGGGAGAACATGGTTGTTTAATTTGGGAACTCGAAAGGGTTCATCTTCATTTTCGAAGAAAAACGGCCCAATAATCGTTTTCGCACTAACGCCGCACCAAACAGTGACTTTTTCGTCGTAAAGAGGTACCTCTTGAATTTCGTGAAGATTTTCAGTGGCGTAAATATGGCAATTTTGCTTGTTTACCGTCCCATTCAATAAGAAATGAATCTCATGGGACACGATGATTTTGTTCCAAAATTGCTCGTCATCTTCAGCCATTTCGATGACTCTTTGGGCCCATTCCAATCGACGAGGCTTGCCCGCAGGCAACAATCTTTGCGTCAATTGAATCTTATACGGGAATAAATGTAAATCAATGCGGATAATTCGTTGTAAAGTGGTCCGAGCAATGCCCAACTGCTGAGAACGGCGATTTTGGGATGTCCTCGGCGACGTCTCAACACTGGCCCGTACAAGAACAATATTCTCATCCGATCGCCTTGGTCGGTTTTGATTTGGCCTCTTTGGATTAGAAAGAGCATCACCAGTCGAAAATCTTTCGTACGAACGTTTAATGGTGTTCTTAGAAGGCGCACTTTTCACATTATTTAATTTTTTATACGCACGTTGAGTTTTCACAATTGACTTCTTGTAAATTTCAACAATTTGTGAGCACTCGCGTAGCGTGTACTGTTCCATGGTAAAAATCTGCTTGGATTGACGCTTCCAACGCGGTAGGTCATTAAGCGATCTGATGTCTCTGTCAAAAGATACAGGGTTGCCAGATGGGTCCGTCGAATATGGATGTATGTATTAAAGTCCAAATAGTTAAATTTTTTTTGGACGAAACAGGCGGCTTCATATTTGGAACATTTACGAAGGTAAACTGAATGAGAAGACTATTTGTATACATTTTATATGAAATACATGGAACATTGCATTTTACACATGGGAACTCAGCGGCAAATTTCAAAGGGTTGGAAGCACAAACAAATAATAAATAAGAAAAATGGGTGTCCAATTTTTTTGCTTTAGAACAAATTTAGAACAGGAACAACAAAATTTTGTGTAGTCAACCTCACTTACAAGGTGCCACTAAATGAATCACCCTATTATAAAATTGATAATTTTTGCAAATGAGGTCGTCGGTCAATCATATTCGACAAATGTGAAGTAGACAACTACAGCATACAAACTGAAAAGCAGTGGAGCGTGAAAAAATCAAAATAAAGATTTCCACCACTCAAAACATTTTTTTAGTTAAAAAAAATAATTCAAAAATAAATACTGCTTTAAACTAAATTGTTTCGGTCAAGAAAATGGACTGAGATTTCACAACCAACGCAGATTTCCTTAGTCTTCGAATCAAAAGTCTGGTACGTTCTCATACCTGAAATTTTCTCCAGTGTACTTATTTCACATTTACTTTTTCGCAGCTGTAGCTGTCGATGCTGCTCCTATCGATGTAAAAGTGTGAAGATATGTCCATCCTATCCATCACAAAAAGTTTTAAAAATTGTACATGAAAGCAACTTTTTACAGACTAATCGTAAACTAAGTAATATTTTTCACAGCATTAATAACATTTTCCAGTTTCAAGAAGATTAGCTTTATAAATACCCAAAGGGACTAGTATTTATGTATGTGTGAGCACAGTAACATAACAATATTTCACTCTTACCAGTAAGTCAACAGAAAGTAGAAATTAAAAGCAGCTACAGTAATTGCTTTAGCAACAGTTTTGCTACAGAAAAAACACGAAACAAAACCAAAAATTAAATGAATTGAGAAAACTTTGCTAAACGAAGGATTCAAACGTAATATCTCGTAATCTTGCGCCAGCACACAGAACTCTGTGCAAACGTACATACACATATTCACATGCATACATACACACATACACACTAACACCTACTTCAAGGCATCCCAACTAAATGAATATGTCAATTATTTAGACGTCGAACACCTAAAAGCGCATAGCAAAAGCAAAAGCTACAACACCACGAAGCGTTGGCAAATTAAAAAGTGATGAACTCACCAAGAATGTGCAAGAAGACAGTGAGCATCGGAAAATTCTCATTTAACTTCATCCATTTAGCCAGTCATCGCATGTCGAATTGCCAACTTTCAGGTGAGCAGCAGCCGTGACAGCAACAAGCAGAGTGAGTGCTTCGTGTGGGACAGCAAATGTTTCCTAATCAAATCAAGTCGTTGCGAAATGATTTTTTAAAACAATTTCAACTACTCAATTACAACATCTTAACAGTATTTTCAACTAACTGTCGGTACAGTGTGTGTGCGTGTGTATGTATACAAGTATACATATATACACTCATCTAACGAAAATATGATAGTAGCAGGCACTTTGATTGCCACCTACAAAGGTTAAGCCCCAAGTCGTAAGACAGAGCCAAAGCGGTAGCCGTGGCAAGCAAATTTGTATGAGAGCGTGTTGCACATTTCCACCTGACGCTACTCGGAGGCGGTAACTCGCACTGTACTGGCATGTGCATTCACCTACATGCATACTTGCACACGTACAATTTATCTATGTATGTGTGTGTACAATCATAGATGTGGCCCGGCGTTGCTTCGACATTTTGCTTAGCTGAGTATGCAATTATCCAATGCTGACAGTTTTAATTGAATTTTAATTTGCAACAAATTGTTACTTTCTCTTAGTTTTTGTGCAGCTGGATATTGCTACATTTTGGCTGCTGGACCAAAGGCCTCGAGCCGTTAACCGCTGAAGCGAGTGCAGAACATCTCTAGGCATGAATACGATAACCAGGCACGTACTCACTTCGGAAGCACGCAGCGCTAGCAAACCAGCAGCAAAGCATCTGTTGATTTTTGTCAAATCATATTTTCGAATAGACGAGTAAGCCTGAAAATAGGAAAATGCACCACCGTATATTTGCTTGATAATAAAAAAGTTATAAAGGGTGGTTAAGTTTCAAGGGCCGGTGTTGATTTTGAATAAAATAAAATTTTTTTAGGAAATTATTATCATTTCTCTTTATTTTGATAATATTGGCATGGCTCAATGACGTATAGAACAAAGAATCGGCCAAATGGCCGCCGCGGCCTCGGCGGCACACCTCCATCCGATGGTCCAAATTTCCGATGGCGCTGAGGCATAATTGAGGTTCTATGCCATTAATGTGCCGAATTATCTCATCCTTTAGCTCTTAAATTGTTGCTGGCTTATCGACGTACACCTTTTCTTTCAAATAACCCCAAAGAAAGAAGTCCAACGGTGTCGTTGACGTTTAGGTGTGGTTCACATTCAACATCGGCCCTTGAAATGTAACCACCCTTTATACTTGCACCAAGCGGCTGCCAAAAAAATTAGAGAAATGCAGTAAAGCAATTATGAAAGAGAAAGAGCTGTAGGAGCTCTTAGCTTGTCACTAAACTTTGCTGATTTGCTCTCAGGCTGATTCTAATAAGATCTCCAATTTTTACTTCCTAGACTTCTCAGTTTGCCAAAAAGTACTACTTTAGACTAAGTAGGCAATTGAGTAGTAAAGTCCACTTGCGAAAAACAAAACTAACAGTCTACTAGGCTCTTTTCATACCTGTCCTAACGATGGCGCAGAAGTCTGGACAATGACAATATCCAATGAGGCGTCCCTTGGACGGTTTGAGAGAAAGATTCTGCAGAATATTTTTGCACCTTTGAACGTTGGCGACGGCGAGTATCGTAGCCAATGGCACAATGAGCTCTTTCAACTTTACGATGACATACACATAGCGCAGCGAATAAAGATCCTGCGGCTTCGTTGGCTGGGTTATCATAGCGTCCGAATGCATACAAACGCTAATTTTGCCAAAATATAAAGCGAAATATCTTTTCTAATTAAAATTTCAATCGATTTTCTAGGTGTTGAAAATTAACAAATAGCTTCGATTGAAATCCCAATCAAAGTACGAGGGTAGTTTGAAAAGTCAGTGCAAAGCCAGAGAGATGAGATGATAGTGGCATTCCTTTGGAGAACACAATCCGATCGGTATATTTCTTCGTATTTGCCAGTCGTTTTAATCGAGGAAGTCGAGTGATTTTCAAAACAATCCTTTTTCAGCACGACAACTCAGCAGCTCACGCCTCAGCAGTTGTAGTTGCAAAATTAACGGAAATAGGGTTCCAACTCGTTTCGCACCCCCTATTCTCTAGACTTCATTTCCTTAGATTCCTTGGACTACTATTTGTGCCCCAATTTGCAGAAATAGCAAGGAGGGAAAAAGATTTTATTCAAACGAAGAGGTGATTGTAGAAAACGAATAGATATTTTTCAAACTTAGACAAATCTTATTCGGAAAGCATCAGCAAACTAAGACCGCGTTAGACAAGATATATAAGTCTAAAAAAGTCGAATAATAAAAATGGTTTACCTTAAGCAGTTAAGTCATTTTGTTGTGCTTAACGATTTACTAGAGGAGCTGGAGAGGTAAGGCTGCAAGGTGATCACTTACGCGGATGACGTGGCACTTATTGTCAAAGGAAAGTTGTTAAATACGCTGATGGACCTGGTCCAGGATTATCTGAATCTAGTTGTGAAATGGACCGCAAATTATGGTCTCTGGATAAATCTTCTGTAGACGGAGCTCTTCTTATTTACGAGGAAATATAAAATACTTAAAATCTTTCTCCCCTCAATAGCGGGCGCTCCGTTGATGGTCTCTCACAAATTGAAGTACCTGGCACTTATGCTTGATAGAGGACTAAAGTGTAAGCCCAACATTACAGAGAGAACTAGGAAAGCAACAGTCACCTTGTATGGTTGTAGGGGCGCTATCGGAAAAAGATGGGGCTTATCGCCTAAATTACGTTTTGGCTTTATAATTTTGTTGTACGGAATCCTTGCCTGGTGGAACTCGCTGGAAAGAATGACATCAGTGAAGAAAGTAGAACGGGTCCAATGGTCTGCACTTATTAGAATCAGTAGGGTGCTTCGGACCACTCCTACTCTAGTAGGAAAAACTGTCGCTGCACGCACCGCAATCAGATTGAAGTATTCGGGCCATAAGCTAAACTTTAGCTACGGACACTCTAGTTTTCTTAAACTTTTGGAGTTCATCCCTATGGTTCTGAATCATTGTACACATTCGCTAGCTCTGAGTGGAACTTTTTCCATTCATATTCTTTGAAGGGAGGAATTACCGCTGTGCAACATTTGTAGGCAGGGTATGGCAAATATATTTACGCATGGCTCAAAATGGGACCGAAGAGTTGGTGGGTAAGTATTCTGCGAGGAGCTCTCCATCAAGCTCAAATTCAGACTTCCAGACCACTGTAGTTTTTTCCAAGTGGAGGTAGCCGCAATTAAAGAAGCAGTGGATTAGTTAATTATTCCGTAATTACAGTAAAAGATGTAACTATATACTCCGACACCCAGGCGGCAATTTGCTTGTTGTTTGTGCGTTGTTTGGGCTTGTTGTTTGTGCGTTCGAAATTAGTCGGGCAATGCCTGGTTTCTCTCACGATTGCATCAAAATACTTCGATATTAGGTTCATTTGGCTTCCCGGCTACAGCGGCATAGAGAGATGCTGCTGGGCTCATGTGCTGGCTAGACAGGGAATCCTGGGAACGGTTTGATCACAAAACAAGACGATTGAGGTTCCCTTGAGAACCTGTAGTGTGCACCTGGAAAGATGGGCCTCGCATTAACTCAGCGAGTGTGCAAACGTATGAAGTTGCATGACCCTTTTGTCCACGGGTAAATCGGTAGCGCTCAAGGGATCTTATAAGGCTAAGAGAACCGCAGCTCTCGTATTTGGGTGGGTATCCTTACTGGACATTCTCCGTTAGGTGTCCATGCGGCGAGACTTGAGATTGATTCAAGTGCTTTCTGCAGAAGCAGTCTGAAAAACGAAGTGGAATCATTTCAGCACCTTCTTCTCAGCTGCCCTGCTCGCGTCGAGTAAAGTTTTAGACATCTCGGTTCTCATGTTTTGGCTACACCTGCGGATATTACGAATATCACACATCTGGTGAAATGCATAAGTAGCTTGAAGTGGCTAATACGAACGTAAATAGCATCTATTGGTCGTCATCCGCTAATCCAAAGTCCTTTCTTCTTTTCCTTCCACCTACCTGGTTCCTGTGCTTTGCCTTTCCCCCCACTCCCCTCCCACTCTATGGTATCGCAATGGGCGTATTTTGAATATTTATCCAAGCGGGCCTCTCGCAAGGACAGCCATTCATCCTAACCTAACCTAACCTAACTAATTTGTGCACGGACTTTTCAAACAGCCCTCGTGTTGTTATTTAAAAATACCATATCGTGTGAGGTATTTACACTTCATTTAGTATGTAAAAATATTAATATGCACCTTTTATATAAAATATTTCCATTACAGTTTGCTTCCTCAAATCACTATGTTTACACACATTTACATACGAATGCCAATCTGCAAAATTTACATCAGCAAACAATTATGATTACGCCCCATTTGTGGTTATACAAACACAATCAAACAATACATTCGCACACATACATACACTAAGCAACAGCAGAGAATACCAGTGATTCAATAAAAGCGTGTGCATATTGCAAAAACAACACCGCACGCATTTTAGAGTACATACACAAGTATTTTCGTGCAAGTATGTGTGCATGTGTGTGAGTATGTATAAATCAACATCTCATCACAATTGAAACGTTTTTCAAACGCTATATCAGCTGTATAATCCAGTGTACAAAACAGAACTTTCAGCGTTCATCAGCAGCATTCATGCAACTAACAACCAGTTCACCTATGATTCACCCTTCACCCTTCATCCTTCACCTTTGTCCAACACTCACCCATATCCGCTCATGCACCTTTGTGCCCTAGGAGTCGCATCGATGAGCCTGACACGCTTGACTAGCAGCGCATCATTACTTGCATTTTTCCACCATTGTTACGCCTAAATGTATGCAAAACTTTTATTCTACATCTCGTTGTGTGCGCAGTCGAATAGAACGGAAAATTGGTAATGCAGGCGCAACTTCAGCAGTAAAAGCAAGTAGTGCTAGTATTACATAGATATTTGTATGTTATGTATGTAGTAGTATTTTAGAAGCACAAAGGCATACTTGTAGTCACTTATACATATGTATTGCTAGTGCTGCTGCTGCTGCTGCTGCTAGTTTGCTGGTAAATTGTAAAAGAATTTACACGCGTTAGTAGAGTAGAAAAATATGCGTGAATTTCATTTATGAATACGAAATTACTCGTATAGAGGCAGCAAGTGGAAAGTGAGCTGGAGAAAAAAAATGTCAAGCACGTAAAGTTGTGAAAGCGGCAACAGCCAAGTAGTTGAACAAGTGGTTTTCGATGTGCTGAGTGCCTTTGGTTTCTTTCTGTAGTTTTCACTTACTTCGGTTGGTTGGAGCAGTGAAGTCTCGTTTATGCAAAAAAATGCTAAATTATTACTTGAACAATTTTATTATTAGCCTACCTGAAGATGAAAATAACTCGTATAATATTGGCCTCTTTCTTTCCTCTGTGGGCCAAGCCTTTGTATTCAAAGGAAACTAAAACGAAAATTAAAACGCTGAAGCAGGATTATCGGAGGTAGAAGCAGGTCAAAATGCATACTAAGCTTTTATGTGCCTCTCTATAAGAGATTTGAGACATGAGGAGGCGTGATTTTTGTACTTTTTGCTACATTCTGAACTTTGAACAAAGAAGTGAAAGTTTCAGCTGAAAAGCAAATTGGTTGAATTACATTAGCAAAGGCTAATGAAAGCTTAGCCTATTTTAAGTTACGTAAGGTAAGAAGAATTTAGAGTAGTTGGGGTAGATTATGTAAGATTTTGCATTGTAAGCTAAGTTAAGCTTAGGTTAAAATTAAAAAGAAGAGTAAATAATTGGCACGTACACTTCTGTTAGGTGTTTAGACGAGCTCCTCCTCGTATTTGTGGTGAGCGTCTTGCTATTGTCTCAGAAATGGAGGAGACTACAGTTTAAGCCGACTCCGTACGTTAATGGTTAGAAAAAACTTTTTCTCATTTTGCTGTTTCATGCCCGGAAACTCGAAGCTACAGTGCATGGTAGTTACGCATCAATCTGCATTCCACCTAAAACCAAGGCAGTGGCTGGAAACTTCGTAGCATGACGGTAGGAACCTCTGGACGACCGGAACATAGCCATCTGTCATTCTGGCAATTTCTGCAGTTAGCAGTATTTTGGTTTTGGTAAAACTTAGTCAAAATCATAACATCTCAGGAGCTTCAGGGTATTTAATTTTGTTTAGAAGGAGTTTTGATCGGATGACTGGCTGTTCTCATGTTTGCTCCGACATAAACTGTTTTCTGCTTATAACGTAGAATATATACCGGAGATCTTGATAGACAACTCGATGATCACAGCACGAACAAAGAAAACAATAAAATACTTGCCATGCAGGATTATCCCAGTGCTCCTTATCTGCAACTTAATCATTATTCTATCATCTCTTGGCTGGCAAATGCCAAAATCTATGTAAATTAGCTGTCATATACAATGCGTTTCATAACTATAGGAACTTATTGACAAATATGGACAATTTATTTATTTCTTATTTAATTTTCAAAGTTTTTTTATTAAAACGTAGTTCATTCTACTACAAAATACAAGTTTCCAACTTTGTAAAAATTGAAAAAGGTCAACAAATTTTCCTCACAGTTTATTTTCTCTTATTTTTTAATTAAAAAAAAAAAAAGTATGCCTTACGCGTTCATTACGCTTCCAACTATCTGCAAATTTGAAAAAAAAAATTTTTTTTAATTATATCAAATTTTCAATCATTGTTTTAAATCTTTAGAAAAATTTGAGTTATGCAGAGTTATAGCCTCTTAAGTTTTGGTATAATAAAGTGCAAGTTTGAACTGCCTAAAAATTTAAATTGATTTTTGACTAATTATTTTCTGCTTCCATATAAGAGAAATATCGAGTATTCTTTATATAGAGAAAAAGCAGAAGAACGCCAGCAAAGAAAATTGTCAAAAATCAAAGCGACTTCAAATTTGCACTTTCTTATACTAAAATGGAATAGGCTATAAAACTGCATACTTGAATTTTTTTCAAAATTCTGAAAAAAAAATTCAATGTTTGATTAAAATTTTTTGATTTTTTTTTTAATTTGTATAAAATGTCAAACTTGTATTTTAAGGGATTTGGTAATAAAATTAACTATTTTTCATAAAAAATTATCAAAAAATCCAGTGTAGTATGAAAATCCAAAAGTATGAATTTTAAACTGACAGCAAAGTCAAATAACTGTGAAAATGAATACTTATTTACTGAAGTATCTGATGGCATGAATAAAATTTTAATTGCATGTGTTTACAATCCTAACAAAAGTATTGCTCTTGATAAACTATTTGTTGACCTGTCTGAATCTGTCTTAAATTACGAGCATATCCTTTTGTGTGGTGATTTTAATGTTAACCTTTTAAAAAATGAGCCTAGTAGTAGTAAACTATTCGACCAGTTGGCAACAGCTGGACTTTGTGTTGTTAGCGGAATTACACCAACGAGATATTCAAATAACTCACAACCTAGTCTTCTTGATTATTTTATAACATGTGACTTGTCACATATTCTTAAATTCGACCAAGTTGACTTTATCTCTGACCATGACTTAATACTTTGTACTTTAGATGTTGTGATGAATCATCCAAATTTAGGTGTCACCTACGAGTAACGTGATTTTAAATCGTTGAATGTTAATTCTCTGTATTCAGCCATGGGTGCTATAAATTGGAATGAATGTTGGTTTCTTAGTACTGTTGATAGAAAACTTGACTTCCTCAACCATAACCTATCCTCGATATTTAACATGCATGTTCCGCTTCGTTTTGTAAATGTTTTAAATAGTTCATGTCCTTGGTACAACTCGAAAGTTCGAGCTGCCATTAGAAAGCGCAACAAGTGTTATGTGGAGTGTTAAGTGGAGAAAAAACTTGACGGATACTTCTTGGAGCCGGTACAAGGTAATCCGAAATGAAACCACTGCAATAATACGACAAGCGAAACGTTGGTACAGTTACTCAAAACTTGATCCGTCACTTCCAACAAGAGAACTGTGGCGCAACCTAAAAAAATTTAAAATTCATGGCAAGGAAAGTTCCGAATGTGAGATTGACCATGATGAACTTAATGACTACTTTATTAGTGTTGGTAAGAAAACAAATTGTGGTTCTATTTTAAAAGAGTCCTCACCTTGTGCTACTCTAAAAGAACAGTTTCAATTTTTGACAGTTTGTGAGGTAGATGTCCTGAGAACTATATCCAAAATAAAGTATAATGCTGGTAGGCGATGATGGCATCTCGCTAAAATTACCCATAAAATAAACCATTGCTTGACTAGTTCATGTTTCCCAGCAGTATGGAAAAAGGCTATAGTTTTCCCTGTCGCAAAAAAGACAATTGCTATTTATCCTGGTGATTGTAGACCTATCAGCATACTGCCCGCATTTTTCAAAGTTTGCGAAAACTTGATGGCCACGCAAATTTCATCATTTGTACAGAACAATCGTATACTCTCTTTACTACAATCTGGCTTCAAACAAAGTCACAGTTGCTCGACTGCAATGGTTAAAATACTGGACGACATTAGAATTAGTTTTGACAACGGAGACTTGACTCTACATTGTTTACTTGACTTTTCTAAAGCATTTGACTCAGTGAATCACAAATGATTATGTTTGAAGCTTAAACACTATTTCGGCAGTGAGGTGGAGCTCATGGCCAGCTACCTTAGTGACAGAACGCAGAAGGTCAAGACCAGTAAATTAACATCTCAGTCTAGATACGTACAAACTGGTGCTCCGCAAGGGTCTATCCTTGGTCCGCTTTTATTCATTTTTTTTTTTTAATGATGTTTTTACCGTATGTTAGTACGTGAATGTCCATGCGTATGCTGATGATATACAATTGTACTTGTCCAGTCGTATTGGTCTCGTTAAAGATTTATGTTTCAAAATAAACAGTGATTTGTCTGCTATTTCTGTATGGGCTAATGAAAACTCTTTATGTCTGAACGCGTCAAAGTCATATGTCTTACCTATATGTAATAGTGTTGTGCATGTTGACAATATCCCTAAATTGTGGATAGGTACAAGTTCCCTTACCTTTATGGATAAAGTAAAAAATTTGGGGTTTATTCTTAACACAAAACTTACCTGTGCTGACCATAAAAATGTCATAAAAAATTATCAAAATTAAATAAAGATTAAAAATTAAAAAAAAAGTACATGAAAATTTTGTATAGTTTCGTTAATAAAATTAACTTTTTTCCATAAAAATTATTTTTCCATATATATAAAATTTTGTATGGTTTCGTCAATCAAATCAACTATTTTTCATAAAAAATTATCAATATTGAAAAAAAAATAAAAATTATAAAAAAATATATAAAATTGCTTATGGTTTCGTCAATAGAATTAACTATTTTTCATAAAAAATTATTATAATCAAAGCAAAATTAAAAATTATCAAAATATTATAAAAAAATTATATAAAACTGTTTATGGTTTCATCAATAAAATTTACCATTTTTAATAAAAAATTATAAATAATTTTGTATAGTTTCGTCAATGAAATTTTTCATAAAAAAGTATCAAAATTAAATTAAATTAAAAAATTATGTATATAAAATTGCTTATGGTTTCGTCACTAAAATTAACTATTTCTCATAAAAATTTTGCTAAATTAATAACAAATTAGAAATTATAAAAAAAATATATAAAATTGTTTACGAGTATCGTGTCGTCCATAAAATTTACTTTTTTCAAAAAAAAATTATCAAAGTTACATTAGTTAAATTTAAAATTATAAAGGAATTATATAAGATTTTGTATGGTTTCATAAATAAAATTAACTATTTTTCATAAAAAATTATCAAAATTAAATAAAAATTAAAAGTTATAAAAAAATTATATAAAATTGTGTATAGTTTCGGCAATAAAATTAACCATTTTTCATAAAAAATTATCAAAATTGACTAAACAATCATTAAAAAACTTGGCAAAAGTCCCTCTGCGCCAGTTATGAAACACACTATTTAAATATACTGCAGCGCATGGTATATACATATATTGTGTTACGCTCCCACACTTATTACCACTACTCTCTCAAGAGACCGACTTACGCTAATTTTAGTAAAACCATCCCCTGCTACTTTGCAAATAATGAAAAATGACAAGCTAACTTCGAATGCTATCCTCGCATCATCAATCCCATAATCACTCCTTACTGTTAGCCATATGTCATAAATGTCATTGGCCCCATCCTTGGCACCCTCAAAATCTGGCAGCATGGCAAAATAAACAATTGATTTTTTCATTGTGTAGCAGTTTGTTGCGACACTTTCGTTACTTAATACGAGTACAAATTGCGGCTATCGAAGCAGCTTGGCATCCATTTCAGTTAGTCGATCTCTATTTAGGGCGATTTATGCATTAACTTTTTTCCAAAAATATTTCCAATAATAAAAAAGCTTAAAACGAAAATAATAAATAATATAACATATTGGAAAATATGTGCACGCACACTCAACGCACACAAGCAACGCGAAAAGGGCACATAAAAAATGTTTAGTGGAATAGCAGACTTTGAGTATATGAAAGCGCGTCATTTTGTGCTTTACAGCTGCGCTGCGAGAGTTGGCCATTTATCAAAATCGCCCTTGCTATGCATCCAGCACGTGGTGTCCGGTTGTTGTTTTTTCTCTCTCTTTTTCCATACGTTGAGGGTATTGCATGTAGTGTAGTTTATGATACATGAGAGCACACATGCAGTTGAATGCGTGTAAGCGTGCCACTTTGTATGGCACATGTACATATGAATGTGTGTGTGTGTTGTGCAAGCGCACGTTTCAGTTTGATGTGGCTATTGTAACAAATTCAATAATTTTCGTGACTGACAGGCACGACAAGGCATTTTGGCCATGAAATCCCTACTTTCATCAGAATTCTTAAGAATTCATATAAGTTTTTGATTTTGGGTGAAAGGGTAAGTGCAAATTTTTCGGGTATTAATAAATTAATGGCAAGCGTTGCTTATCCTGAAATTGAAATTTGAAAAGGGCGAGCCAAGAAGCACCGAAGGATTTGTAACTCCTAAAATACTCAGGCTAAAGCGCACATTGGATCCAAACCTCTGGAATGTAAAAGGGTAGGTAGCCAAGGAGGAAAGAAGAGAAGTAGCAGAGAGAAGGAAATAGGATAGAATAGAGACAGAGACAGAGACAGAGACTGTGACAAAGACAGAGACAGAGACTGTGACAGAGACAGAGACAGAGACAGAGACAGAGACAGAGACAGAGACAGAGACAGAGACAGAGACAGAGACAGAGACAGAGACAGAGACAGAGACAGATTCAGAGACAGAGACAGAGACAGAGACAGAGACAGAGACAGAGACAGAGACAGAGACAGAGACAGAGACAGAGACAGAGACAGAGACAGAGACAGAGACAGAGACAGAGACAGAGACAGAGACAGAGACAGAGACAGAGACAGAGACAGGACAGAGACAGAGACAGAGACAGAGACAGAGATAGAGACAGAGACAGAGACAGAGACAGAGACAGAGACAGAGACAGAGACAGAGACAGAGACAGAGACAGAGACAGAGACAGAGACAGAGACAGAGACAGAGACAGAGACAGAGACAGAGACAGAGACAGAGACAGAGACAGAGACAGAGACAGAGACAGAGACAGAGACAGAGACAGAGACAGAGACTGAGACTGAGACTGAGACTGAGACTGAGACTGAGACTGAGACAGAGACAGAGACTGAGACAGAGACTGAGACTGAGACTGAGACTGAGACAGAGACTGAGACTGAGACTGAGACTGAGACTAAGACTGAGACTGAGACTGAGACTGAGACTGAGACTGAGACTGAGACTGAGACTGAGACTGAGACTGAGACAGAGTTTTAGAAGAAATTGCAACAGTTTTCTGTTCGGACTTGTCACAAAACACTTTGCAGCTCTGTCGCGTTCTAGACTGGATCATTGCTAAGACTGTAAATTGCATACATAATCGCTAATCCAATTCATGATTGGTATAGAACTAATTCGGATTATTGGCTCTGGTCCTTTGGGGTAATCGCTGATCCGCAGTTGGCCAATTCATCGGAAATTTCATTTCCTTGAACACTGCGGTGTCCTGAAACCCAAATAAGTAGAAGCTTATTCCATCTTGCAACAGAATTAAGCTTCTTCTTACATTCCGGAATAATCCTCGAGGTTTTCTTCGCGTTCTCCAGAGCCTTCAGTCAGGCTGCACGACTTTCACTAAAAACTCCAATCGGTTTCCCGCTCCATCTCCTCTCAAACGCTTACCTTTAAAAATTATATAAATGAAATGCAAATTTTAAACTTTTTTACTTCTAGAAAAGATGTTAGCTTTAAAATTGTTAAGTAAAATCGGAAAAGCCTATAAGCAATTAAAGGCAGACTTTTATCTTACCTGCAAAAATGTTATTTCTTTAGCTCTTTACACTGTGAATTTTAATCGGGTCTCTTTGAATGCCGGATGGATGCTCTTTTAAACTTCAGTTTATTTATTTATAAGGGAACTAGTTGACCCGACAGTCGTTGTTCTGACTTAGCAATGAATATTCAATTCAAATTCAAATTGGCCTTGCACTTATTTATCGACATTGCAAATGCAAGCCGCACTGGAAATTCTAACCTTTTCAAAATTGTGGCTTCGGTAATGTTGTTGATAAATTTGTTCACCGCAAACCGAGCGCCATTACAAAAACGTGACAGGTTTATATTTCGCAATTCAATGATTACCGATCCGACTTTTAGTTGCAGTTTATGAGGGGTCAATTAAGGCAATTCCAGCGAATTCAAAAACTCCTTCGGATAGAGGACCACACACTTATTTTTAAACCTAAACGCCTTGCAAAGGGGGCACATGACATTCATTAATCCAATAGCAGTAATGATTTTTTATTTACTGTTAATAGATTTCCGATAGCTGGCAACCCTACATAGAATGATACATTTTTTGATACACATTTCGTTTGAGGGTAGTGTTATTTTATTGTATACCTTAGTATATATAAATTAGATTTTTGTATTTTTTTGCAATAAGTGGCAACCCTACTTAATTTTAAAAACAATTTGTTTTAAATATTTCCAAACTTTTTTTGAGCAATACCGCCAAAAATATAAACTAAATTTTTTTTGTCGATATTTCAAAAATATGGCAACACCTTTCTCAAACTTTCCACAGCCAGAAATAAGCAAAATAGAAGAAAGTGATTGACAACAAACTGTAATAATTTTTTATATACTGTTATTAGTTTTGTGATAGGTGGCAACCCTATGTAGAATGATAAATTTTTTTTATACACGTTATGTTTGAGGATAGTATTGGTATAATTTTTAGCTTAGCATATTTAAATTTGATTTTTGTATTTTTTGAAATAGGTGGCAGCCTTACCTAATTTAAAAAAAAATTTATTAAATATTTCCATACTTTCTTTGAGCAATATCGACAAAAATTGATATTAAAATTTTTCAAAAATGTGGCAACACTCTTTTCAAACCTTCTACAGACAGAAATAAGAAAACTAGAAGAAAGATTAATGAATTCGGAACACCATTTAAGGAATATTATGTTGCACAAATGATTGAAAAAACATGCTGAATTAAAACAAGAAAATATTTAGATAAATTTTTGTTGTTTTATGAAATAATCAAAATTTTAACTTGGACAGTTCTTTGCCTCTTTTACCATTGTTGTTGTTGTAGTAGTTGAGTATTTCTGCTAAAATTTTCGCAATTAGCGACTAGCGCCGTTTTACAGTTTTTTTTTTCTTTTTAAGTCCGATCCATTTCGGGAGATCTATGTAGGTATAACAGCAATCTTTGTACCTCTCATCTGAGATCTCATTAATTTGCTGTAAGAAGTGCTTCCCGAAAGAGTGAAGTCTTACTCTATCTAGACCTGGACATTCGCATAGATTGTGGAAGAGACTTTCTTTGACCTCTTCCGCTTCACAGCTTTTGCAGATGGGATTGAAAGTGGGTTAAGGGGCTCAACCAGTGTGAAACTTTGAAAAATTCAAAAAAAAAATTTTCATATTTTTCAGCAAGCAAGCAGCAACTTTTTGAAGAAGAAGAAGGTGAATTATATGGGCCTGGAATAGCAGATTAGGATTAGGTATGATATTTATCGTTTTATAAATGTGAGATCAGTATTTTTTTCTTTAAAAACGTTTTTCTCAAAATAGCGTTTTCTTAATTTGCTGCCACTGTAACTTAAAAACTAATTTTACGATCGACTTGAATCTTGTTTCCTCATTTTAAGTATTCATTTTTACATTGAATGACCCTCCGATATTTCAATCTAATAAAAATTGTAAATTTGCGATGTGAAATACTATCACATTTTCAAGCTAAATTTTTATACTTTTTTCAAAACTGCGGGATTTTTTTGGATTTCGTTTTTTCACCACAATCCTGCGTTAATCAACGCGTGATACCATCATCTTTAATGACTTTTTTGTTTTTTTTTATTTCAGGCACTCTGAAGACCGTAACAAAGGCAGCAGTGGGGAAACTTTTTTTTTTGGACCTTCGAGAGATGCCCTATTATTAGAAGAAAAGTCCAGATTTTCCTTTGAAAAAATTTGTACTTGAAGTTTAATTATATATTAATATACTTACAAAGTTTTAAAACAATCAATGTAAAACTTTTTTAAAAACAAATTTTCAAAAACCACCTGTTTTTTTGTCAGTCACACTGGTTGAGCCCCTTAAGACTGGCTGCGCGATCCCCTACTTTCCAGTGACCTGTAAGGGTTGCGGCTAATGTAATGTATCGGCCGAAGATTTTGTCCATGCTCCGTTGGCTTTCCTCAAAATAGAAGGACAGCAGTGTTCTTTGGATAAAAGCTTACACAGTATGACCGTATCTTTGATTGATTCTATGGAACTACAGAACTACTTTCCAAGCTTCTGTCTGAGCTTCTCTGATTGCTTTCTTGTATTCCCTAAGACAGTCTTTGTAAGGTTTAAAGTACTTATATTTATAGCAGATGTTGAAGATTTCTCTTGTCATTTTCCTAAGCTGACTTAAATCTTCATTCCACCAGGCGGGATAAGTGGTTTTGCCGTACGTGACAGGACATGAAGCTTCAAGTCCTTTCGTCAACGAAACTTTGAAAGCTCTTACTTTCTCATCTAAGCCTCTACTTGAAGTTATGGTTTTATTGATGTGTTGAAGTTTACACCTGTCTACCTTATTGAATGTGTACCAGTTTACCATTACTTTTTTTACCATTTACAGGGTTTGATTGAAAAGTAATGAGGGTTATTTTTTTTAAGCAGTTTTATTAAACCTTTTGGTATATACAACTAATATTCTTCAAAATAGGACCCTTGAGCGTCAATACACCGCTGGTAGCGGTCCTTCTACTGCAGGAAACATTTTTTAAACTCATCCGCCGGAATCGCGTTCAATTCGGTTGTCACAGTTTTTTGGATCGCCTCGATGGAGTCAAAACGCCTCCCCTTCAGCTTTCTTTTCAGGCGCGAGAACAAGAAGAAGTCTGGGCTGTAGAGAGGGTGGGGAAGCACCGGAACCCCCATCTTGGCCAATGCAGAGGTGCAGAGGAAGAAGGCGGTGTGCGCCGGCGCATTGTCGTGATGAAGGGTCCAATTGTTGACGAGGTCGGGCCGAACTCGGGCGTCGCGGTTTTTCAGCCGAAGGAGCACTTGTTTGTAAAATGCCACGTTTACAGTGCTTCCTGGAGGTACAAACTGTTTAGCTTTACGCAAAATTTGATCGAGTAATGTTGTTCCAACGATTCGCCACTGCAAAATTATAACACACTTTTAAAGAAGCTTTGCCAACGATCATTTTCCCCCACCAGCCGATTCGGTTGATCGCTTGGCAGACGCTCCGCGCGGGAAGGCTCATTACTTTTCAATCAAACCCTGTACATTTATTTTTACCGTTACTTTCACACTTGTATCCTTTATAATAGTCCTCACTAATAATGGCAGTACCTTAGCATAACGGTTCCAGAGGTAAAAAGTAAAAAAATTTTAATTTGTATTGGAGGCGTTAGGCCGCATCTTCAGTAAACGCTTTGAAGTTTTGCTGCTGGTGAACAATCCTCAGGTTCTCCGTCATCATATTTGAACATTGCATACTTAGGGGAGTGCGGTTACTCTGTCCGGAGTAAAGTGTATAACTTTATTTAAGAATAGTTACTAACAGTTCTCTGAAATTTCACATGGAATTTTTCTTGAACAAAAAGATATTTTCTCAAGACGGTGTTAGTAATAAATTGTTTAATTTTTCATTTCATATTATTAAAGAAAAAAATGCCTATATTAATTTCCCAAACTCATTCATGAAAAAGCAAAAGTATTCGCTTAACCCCAGATTGATTAACAAACAAGTTATAAAATAAATACGACACCAAAAATGGCGTACATTGCTCTTGTTCATCAACATTTCTCAGACTAAATATCGCTTGAGTATTTTACTTACATTTTAGTACATCACTTCGAGTTTAACATTTTTTCCCATCAAAGTGTATGTACTCATAAAATATGCAGATGCACACAAATTCCAAACCACCGTCCTACAAGCACGTATCCACCGAAGGACTCAATGGAAAATATCGCACTGATTGGCTGCCTTCGCAAAAAAGTGATTGACTTCGTTCCAGCTACTGCATGCATACAAAGACATTCCCTACCACGAAATCGAAGTCAGGACATAAAAAGTGATACCGAGAATCGATTTTGTATCAAAATGAGGTAACATCTGCGTCCAACGAGATCAACAGATGCACTTCATGCAGGATGCCACTGATTTATTGCCAGCACACGCGCCAACAGGCGTCTAACGAGTAAACAGCCATACAAACAAACTTCGAACTACGAACACACACGCACATACCTACAGAAATGTACTTTCGTTTGTCTATTGTACCCTACTCCACTGGCTCCCATTCCAACCCGAAAATTCAACGCTGCCCACAGCTTAGAGCCACAAACGACACCAACAAGGCAAGCCTCTGGCAATATTGTTGTTGTAGCAAAAATTGCTGGCATTTTTTTCGCTGATGCTTGTCTCCAATGATTCAACGGTAACGATAAAAAATCTCCACCACATGCTGCAGTTCATGGAAAACAGCTGCTACGCGTGGCCTTGCACACAGTTACAGCAGGTCCTTCAAGCAGCGTTGTTGAAATATTTGTTGCATTCACATTTTTAAGTTGGTCACTTTGTCAGCGAGAGGATGAAGTGGTGTTTTTTATACTGTGGGGTTTCAAATACAAACGTGCAATACATATTAGAGCACGCGTACAATTGTAAGTAGATGATGGCTTGAGCTTGTACGGGTATAGGTAAATTTATTCCTGCAATCGAGTGAGGTATTTCAGCCAGGTGCAACTCAGGTACAATGGCAATACGTTGCAAGGTACCTATACCACTTGGGTGCGTATGTTTTTTAAGGTATATTTACTATATATGTAGTTGAGAGCATGACATAGTGAGACTAGTTCTAAATTACAACTATTTCTTCTTCGACCTATGATAACTAGTCCGAAAGTGGTTTAAATTTGAATATCTCGTGCAATAAGCGGATGTGCAGAGGGGATGTCTCTGCGAAAATTATAAAGTGTTGAAAAGTGGCATTTCTTAGTTTCAAACACTACACAGCCTTAAAATGTGAATAAAAATTATAAATATTGGTTGTATTTCTCTTTTTTTAACAATAACTTTTTTCCAATTCGCAACATTTTGTTCAAAAAGTTACTGGAAGAACAGCTGGGAAAGAACGAAAATTTCGTAGTTTAAAAATCGGCCTCACCCCAATCGGCCAACCAATAAAAAAGTTTGGTAAAATGAAAAAGGGTAAAAAGTTTGAAATTTTGATGAAAATTTATTTGTTGTTGTTTGTTTTAAGGCGGGAGCCTGCTTTCGAGGCTTCAAACAATCGATTTTTTTTGCATAAATGTCTTCCCAAACTATCCGAGAATGTGTTTCAGAAGCAAATTCAAAATATTTTCGGAGTTACAGAAGAAATTGTGAGCAAGCATCGTGCAGGCCGGATCGCTCGAAGTGCGATTTCTCGGTTTTTTATTTTTACGATTTTTCCTAATTGGCGGGAAAGATAGGAAAGAAGTTAAACGTCCTATCGAAACGAGATAACATTGATTGTATTCGGAATTAAATTCTCTTCTAGTTGAAACTAAAAAACCTTAAGAAAGTAATGATTAACCCACTTTTTAAACAATCTAGAGTGGATTTGTTTTTCCAAAAAAAATGTTTTTTTTTTCAATTAGCGAAAAATTGTTGAATTTCTCACTTTTTGTTTAATTTTCTTGGTTTAACTAGAAGCTATACTATACTAAAATAAAATTTTTTTTGGATTTTTGGTTTCAGATGAAAATTGCGACCTGCATCTTTCCCGCCGCACGACACATGCACACTCGAGGCGCCTCGGCAAAATGCTTGTACCAGGCATAGTATGGCATATATTTTAATGAAAATTTTTTAAAAGACTATCGAAATATATAGCAATAAAACCTGAAAGTTTCGTTTCAAGCGAATATTTCTTTCCTTCCCAAAAAAATCCACGAAAGAATCGATTTTTGAAGCCTCTAAAGCAGGCTCCCCCTCAATTAATATGAATTTTGTAGGAGGATGAACAATATTTTCACAACAAAATTTATAAAAGCAAATAAGTGGTAAAAATCTGTCAATAAGTCCAACGAAATGTGTATTATGTTCAGTTCTTTAAGACACCTCTCATGATACAAATAATCACTTCACCTGCCCCTAAAGTCAACTAATTCAACACCTCCACCTTTTCTAAGCACCTCTTTTCTGTAAGATTCTATAAGATATCATCAGCGATGGCAACTGATGCGTTTCAGGAGTTAGGCAGGGTTTCGATAAGTTGCTGCAAAAACATCAAAAACAACAACAGCAACAAGAATTGAAACGGCTACAATCATTCAATAAAAAGGGCAGCGTAGTTCATCATTACATCAACGAGCGACCACATAAAGCGGATGCCAATAGGGAGGACCGATTTGACAGACAGATTTGACGAACATTTTAACGATGTATATTTCATTTATAAAAGCACACATCACTTTTTTGAATTATATCAATACTCTTAATTCTAGTTATGTAAAATTTCGGAGTAGTATGTAAAATTTCGGATTAAGTACTGCTTTTGTACTTTAGAAGAAGCAAATATTAACACTTCTTAAAACTACCTGATTTTGTTATAAAAGGGTGGTTAAGTTCCAAAGGCCGGTGTTGATTTTGAATAAAATACATTGTTTTTAAAAATTACTATCATTTCTCTTTATTAGGATAATATCGATACAGTTCAATGACGTATGGAACGGCGGCACACCTCCAAAAACCACCAAATGCAAATAGTTCCTTATCTAAAGGGTGGTTAAGTTCTAAGAGCCGGTGTTGATTTTGAATAAAATACAATTTTTTTCACAATTATTGTCATTTCTCTTCATTATGATAATATCCATATGGCTCAATTACGTGTGGAACAAAACATCTGCCAAATGGCAGCCGAAGCTTCAGCGGCACACCTCTATCCCATGGTCCAAATTTTCGATGACGCTGAGGCATAATTGAGGTTCTATGCCGTTAATGTGGCGAATTATCTCATCCTTTAGCTCTTGAATTGTTGCTGGCTTATCTACGTACACTTTTTCTTTCAAATAACTCCAAAGAAATAAGTCCAACGGTGTCGTTGACGTTTAGGTGTGGTTCACATTCAACATTGGCTCTTGAAATTTAACCACATTTGATAAAAAAAAAAAAATATAACCCCAAAGTCACTAGAAGTGCACTTTCCTAAAGGGTATCTACAAATCCAAACATATTTACATATATACCTCAGCTCAGAACTCTCAGAACTGCATTCGGGTACATACTGCACATGTCAATTATAAGCACACCCGCTAACTGGCAGCGATTGGATCAGTGCAGTGACGAAAAAGTGGCGGACACTCCGAAAGCTAGCGCTTAAAACTCAGGCATATTTACGTGTGTGTGTTTGTATACTCCACCTAATTTTTCCCATGTTTTTTAGCAGTTATTGCGTTCTATGTTTTTCAGTTGAATGTTGGGAGACGCTGAAATTGGTTGTGGTGACTTGGCGGAATAAAAGATGCTACAGAATGTTAACAAAATAGTATGAATATAAATGAATACGTCTAGATAGATATATAAATACATACATACACACATACATACATGGATACAAACGTATCTGATTAGAGAGAAAACTAAGTAAAATTTATTAAGTTGTTCCTTTCCTTTAAATCTGGGCAAATTTAAACATTTTAGTTGGCATAGTATCTTTTTAAATATAATAATTTATCTAAATAAGCGAATTTGCTTGTATTTAATCTAATTAGAATCTTAAATCAATTTAAATAATCTTCAATAATTTAATTAAAATGTATACTAAATTAAATCAAAATTCCATTAGTAATATTGCATCACTTCCACACATTGTGTTGAATGTTTTATGATGTAATTCGACTGTTTTATCCAAGGTAAAGTCAATAAAGAAGATAAAACGAAAAGAGCTTTGTTCTTATAACTTCGAGTTTATTTATTCAAACTAATCCCCTCTGGCCTCGACACATTGTTTTGCGTGATCTAAAAGCTTTTCGAAAGAGTGTTTCAATTCATTGACCGAAATTTCCCTCAAAATGTCGGTACAAGCCTTTTGGATGGCCTCTACGGACGCAAAACGTATTCCTTTCAGGGCAAAATGCAACTTTCCGAATAGGTAGAAGTCAAAGGCAGCCATATCAGGCGAATACGGTGAGTAGTTCATGATTAAAATGCGATTTCTAGTTAAAAAATCAGTCGCAAGAGTGGATCGATGAGATTGTGCATTATCATGAAATAAGCAACAGCTTCATCCTTCGCGGTATTCAGGGCGTATTCGACGAATGCGATGCAACAAACGCTTCACAACGCCAAATAGAAAATTGCATTCACAGTTTGGCCCATTGGCACGAACTTCTTGTGGACAATTCCCTTGAAATCGTAAAAACAAATGAGTATCGACTTGATTTCTGACTTCTCCAAACGAGATTTTGTGGGTTGTGACTCATCTGGGGCCTTCCATTCGCCACTTTGACCCTTAGTTAAAGGACGTGCTCGTCTTTTCTAGCCTCTTTAATGAGGTCTTCGAATGTTGAATTCTAAGCAATTTTTGGTCCTCAGTTAACTTGTGCGGAATGAAACGTGCACAGATCTTTCGTAAGCCCAAAATATCAGTTAAAATGCGATAAATCGATATTTAAGAGATATTCAACTCCGATACCATAAATTTCAGCAACGATTTCGGTTCATTTTTTATAAATTTATGAACAATTTCGATGGAGTTTTTGGTGATTACTCACTTTGGGTCATTTACGTCCCCACAACCATCGCTGAAATGTGTAAACAACTCATGAGCTCTGACACGAGATCACCACAAGCTTTTTTCATCAAATGAAATGTTACGGCAAACCTTTTACCGATTTCAAAACAAAATTTGATATTAGCTCTTTGTTCGAAATTCATTTTTGTACCGATGACACAAATATACTGACACTTGAGACGCAATAACTTCTCTTCCATTGAACCGAATGTCACCAAGCTTTCACTGGAAGTCAACTAGGGATGTAACTTCCAACGCACTAACTCATTAAAAAGATGACACCGTCAAGAACATTTTTATGACACCAGTCTTTTTTATTTTGGACTTCACCTTGTATTTAGGCAAATAATCGATTTAGAACCATTTTTAATCTCGTAGCTAAATTTTTTTAGAAGAAAACGAATAAACGTATTTTGATTTCGATCGATTCTAGTCTCATCAAGTATTTGTTCCTTACAACCGAATTCTTAATGCGAAAAATGCTTCGAAAATAGCTCAAGATGAAAGTCAATGTAGGCATTTGAAAGCAGGATATCGTTTAGAATTTAGTCTAAAGCCTCCATGCTAGTCTAGGCACTTTTGGCAGGGATGATAAATTGCCACGTTTGGCCAACCGCAGCAAAATTATGAGAGTAGCTTCGGCTGCGACGTCATTGGTTGATTGATTAAAGTGGTGATTCGTCCAGAATCCATCCATTAGACAGCAGAATTCTACCGACTTATTTCACACAGTTTCACACACTCGTCCAATCAGTCATTGTTCAGATGGCAACGAAGTAACAAAAGCGGATTGATTTTTTTCGTATATCTTTAACTCAATTTCAGTTTTTTTGTAGACAAAAAGCTGTTACGGCCCCAGTTGCATCAACCAATCAGCTGATGCGATCAAAATCACTGAGATTCGGTCAACGGCCATATGTTGGCCACACCTATGGATTCTGTTCATCGTGCACTTTTAGCTTTGATTCCTGTTTTATTCCTTGTTCACTCCTCGCATAGGGCCTCGACAAGAAATTTGCCTTGCGTTGATTACGTTAATCTATTTGATTTCTGACAGGGTAGATGATTAGCCTGCCGCTACCAGTCGTAAACTTACGAACCACGCCTTCTTACTGCTTGGAGCGCCCTCTGTGTTTTACATTTCTCTGCCAGAAGGATGGCACAGATTGCTGGGGACTTCGCTAAAGTTGATGTGTCTGCGCTATGATTCACAGTATCAACAAAATTTTGGCATCTACGAATTATTCGAATCATGCCGAGGCAGCCAACGTTCACTACACATTGAACATTGAAAAGGGAGCTAAAGCTCTAATTCATATTTGGGTGACGATAAGATGATAGCCGAACAATGAACGACTGAATTACGTTTATGTTAATCTTCAATCGATATTCAAACCTACTATATCCGCAGGTGTAGCAAAAAAGTGAGAGGCGAGAGATCTAAAACTCAGCCCAGGAAGAATAGGACAGCCGAGAAGAAGGTCCCAACACCTTCACTCCAACTTATCCCTCAGACAGCACCAGGATAATTCGAAGGCTGCAGTTTTGTTGGCCTTAGTACTTTCCTCGAGCACCTCCGATCTGCCCGAAGCCAGAAGCATTTCCCGACTTTGCATGTGCGCTCTAAGTCGACGCGAAGCCCACATTTGCAGAAGCTGGCCACAAAATTTTCAATGTATCCAATCCTCTCATTTCGGGGTAAAATCATCTCGAGGGTCTATCTAGCTAGCACATCCGCTCAGCAGTTTACTCAAATTTTTCTGGGACCAAGAACCCAAATGAGTTTAATATCGAATTATTCGAATGCAGTCGAGAGAGAAGTCAGGCATTACCCGACTAATTTCGAGCACATTAACAACTAGCACTAATTGTCTCCTAATCATTCCTATGAACCTATAAACATGCAAAGAAATATACTCCTCGCCATTTAGGAAGCATTATTGAAGTTAAGTACTTGGACTTCCTTAAGTTGGCCTCATTTCGTTATTTTTTAAGACTATAAATACGTCTAACTCTTCAGGTATTAATGACAGAGCAAACCGTAATCGTTTTAGATATTCTATAGTTTCGACAATGCAGTTCGGGTTAAACTTCTCATTACGAATTCACTTTTGTCAGCTAAAGTTTCGAATATGGACTCGTCCGCGAAACGTGCATGAAAAACGAAGTATTCTGACTACAACCGCATTATTATCACTCACAAGGAATAAATGTACACTATAAAAACAAACCTGATTCCAAACCTCTACAGTCTTGTGGCAATATCTTCGTACCAAAAAAGCTTATTTTTTCCAAACCATCCTTAAGCTTTGCTTTTTACGTAGGAAGATAATTGCATAGTAGTGCGAATCTTGCCACTTAAATAACTTTATATCTAATCTCAAATGTGACTTTGTAAAATGAGTATGACTGGCTTATTTTGGCAATCCACTGTATGTATTTACATATCTCTGTGAGTTCAGATTCTGTTCCTTACATAAGATGTTAAACTAAGAGAGGGACTGTACTGTTAACGTCCAGCTAACATCATGTGGCATCATAAGTAGCAACTGTTTGTTTTTTTTTTGGTTCAGCTTCCTCCCAGCCTCCTCAATGTCCCGGGCTGATATGACCACCGCTATATCGTACGCGCATCGCACCAGATATGTATCTTCTGGCATTTCAATACTCAATATCTTGTCATAGCTCAGATTCCAGAGATCGGAGCCGAAAATAAATCCTTGAGCTGCGCCAGACGTTACCGCTTTAGTTTTCTGGCCATCTGGTGTGTTGTACAGCAGTTCATGCTCACTTAAATAGCTCTGGAGAATCCTTAGCAGGTATGCAGGTATTCGAAGTCTTTATAATGTCTACCCATCGTGGCTGTTAAAGGCGTTTCGTACATCGTACAAACGTTTCCAGGGCATTGATGCGGTTCGTGTAGTGGCGTCTACATTGCGGCTAATACATAAATTTTTCAAAGTTCAAATGTGAAAAAGTAAAAAATCCCAATATGTAAAAATGTGGGTTCTTAGATAACAGAGTAAAAATTGAAAAGGTGGTATTTTATAGAGTTATAAACAACTACTAAATGAGTTTTTAGTTTGTTTATTGAACAAATTAAATTGATAATAAATGCGATAAAGTCTCTAAAAAACTGCAAAGCTCCCAGGTCTGATAACATCAACCTGGAACGACTAAAAGCTGGCCCCATGATAAGCGCTCGGATCCTGCTGCCCTTATTGAAGAAAACACCTGGAACTCTGAAGGAATACCATCTGAGTTAAAAGAGGGGGTTATCACCCTTCTGCCGAAGAAAGGTAACCTACCTGAGTGCAAATATTGGCGAGGAATCACGTGCTAAGCATGGTGAACTCATTCAACCAGGGACTACCCAAGCCAGAACAAGCAGGCTTTCGTCCCCACTGCTCTTGAGTCGATCATATAAGCTCCTTGAGAGTGATCGTGGAGCAGTCGGATGAGTGGCGCTCGCCTCTTTACCTCTGCTTCATCGACTTCGAGAAAGCGTTGGACACTCTCAGTCATGAAGCAATCTGGAAAGCTCTTGAATACAAAGGAGTGCCTGAAAACTTGTCACCATCATAAAAGAATTGTACCTGAGCGCTTCATGCCGCGTGAAATACGAAAATGCTCTAAGTGGTAGTATCGAAATTCAAACCGGTGTTAGGCAAATATGCGTATTATCTCTACCCTCAGCAAGGGGTTGGGGTTGATGCGGCCGGCTTGAAGACCTAGACTATGCGCACGACATTTGTTTACTATCGCATAAATACTCAGAAGCATCAACTAAACTACAAGCGGTATGACATGCAGTAGCACAAACAGGTCTAAGAATGAACATAGCAAAGACTAAAGTAATACGGATTAGCACCACCGCAACGCAAGCCCTTCAAATTGTCGGCATGTAGATGAATTTTGCTACATTGGGAGCATAATGTCAAAAAACGGCGGATCAACAATTGACAAATGCAATCAAATATCTACGGGACGCGTTGCAGACAAGGTATGGAGATCAACCCCATCTCCAGGCACACAAAACTGAAAATAATTGATGCCAACGTGAAGTCGGTTTTTTTTTTTTTTTGTCGGGACAACTAGCAAGTGCAGCACTCAGACATTAATTAAGTCCATTGTACTACACTTATATTCCCTTTCAATTTTCTTTTAATCTGCCCGAGCGAAGGCAGGGCAGACGCACAGGAAGTGGTCAGACGCACAGGAAGTGGTCCGCCGTCTCATCCTCCACTTCACAAGCTGGGCAGAGTATTCTGTCTGAGATACCCAACCTTTCCATGTGCTTCGCCCACAGAAAGTGGTCCGTCATCAGTCCAACCAGCCGTCTGCACCCATTTACTAACCGTGGCTGTGATGGCCGCAGAAGGGAGTGGCAAAACGGGCTCTGGGCCAAAGAAGTTGGGCTCAGAGCCCATCTTAGCTAAGGAGTTAGAGGTCTCGTTACCCGCGATACCCACGTGTCCCGGGACCCATGTCAGTATCAGGCTATTATGTCTACCGACATAGTTCAGCCTGGATGTACAGGACTTGACTACCCCTGATGTGGTTGGAGGGCTGTCTAAGGTCATAAGCGCAGCTTGGCTGTCGCTGTAGACACATATAGATCTGCCTCTCTATCGCTTTTCCACAACAAAGTTCATCGCCTCTTGAGCTGCATACACCTCCGCTTGAAACATGGATGAATGCATTCCAAGAGCAAAGTCCAGTTTTGTCCCGCTGGATTCCACGTAGACCCCAGAGCCGGAGCCATGCTCGGTCCTGGAGCCATCCGTAAAAATGCGAAAACAGTGTTTGCCGGGCTCATTTTCTGAGTCTTTCCACAACTCAGCCTCTGGTAGCACTACACTGTATCTCTTTTCAAGTACGACTCTTGATGGCATGGAGTCAAGAGGCATAGAGAGAATCGTCATATCGACGTCCATGCCTTCTCTGTGTTCCAATGCCGGACAGGGGTCGCACCAGTTCCCATAGTGTTTCAGCCTGCAGATGGCCTTCAAGGCCTCTCCTTGGATGAAAGCATCAAGCGGTGGTAAACCAATCAGAGCATCTAATGCCGGGTCTGAAGTAGTCGGAAAAGCTCCGGTGCAACAGATGGCCACAGTGCGTTGTAGTCTCGATAAGGTCCTCCTGACTCCCACTAGAGAGAGCCTACTCATTCAGACCACTGATGCATAGGTGAAGTCGGTAGTTCTGTATGGATGTAAAACATGGAACTAAACAACAAGCATATCACAATCATTGCAATCCTTCCTAAACCGTTGTCTACGAAAGATAATGCGGATAATCTGGCCTGATATTATAAGCAACGATGATTTTTGGGCGGCTACCGGGCAAACACCAGTTCACATAGAAATTATGCGTCGCAAGTGGAAATAGATCAGACACACATTGCGCAAACCACGTGATGACATCGCAAGGACAGCACTAGACTGGGGATTCCAGAAATTTATGGAAAATAAATTTGAAAAGTTCAAGATGGCGCAAAATTAGTCATCCTTTTTGTCTTTCTTCTTTTTTTTTTTGAAGAAGTTGTATGCTAAGTAAAAAAAAATTTTAACTTCCGCGCGCTCCATTGCTTTTATGTTTATAAACAGGGTTTGATTGAAAAGTAATGAGCCTTATTTTTTTAAGCAGTTTTATTAAACCTTTTGGCTTACACAACTAATATTATTCAAAATAGGACCCTTGAGCGTCAATACACCGCTTGTAGCGGTCCTTTCACTGCAGGAAACATTTTTTAAACTCATCCGCCGGAATCGAATTCGGCTGTCACAGTTTTTTGGATCGAAACGCCTTCCCTTCAACTTTCTTTTCAGGCGCGGGAACAAGAAGAAGTCCGGAGGGAACAGGTCTGGGCTGTAGGGAGGGTGGGTAAGCTCCGGAACCCCCATCTTGGCCAATGCAGAGGTGCAGAAATTCACGAACCCGGTTCACATATTCGTCTGTTTGCGTCGTCGAAGGCCTTCCAGATCGCTGTTCGTCTTCGACGTTCTCCCGGCATTCCTTGAACGACTTGTGCCACAGTTTTACCTGGGCACTGGACAGAGATTGGTCCCCGTAAGCCTCCTTGAGTAGCCCAATGGTTTCGGAACTCGTTTTGTTTAGCTTTACGCAAAATTTGATCGAGTAACGTTGCTCCAACGATCGCTGCATTTCCGGCACTGCAAAATCCTAACACACTTTTAAAACAGCTTTGACGCGCGGAGCGATGTTGACTGCACAGCTGTTTGCCAGCGAACTGGAACCAGTTTTTAGTGGAAGGGGAAGGTCCAACGATCATTTGCCCCCACCAGCCGATTCGGTTGATCGTTTGGCAGACGCTCCGTGCGGGAAGGCTCATTACTTTTCAATCAAACCCTGTACTGTAGCTGTCTAATTCACAAGTGCCAACCATGACTGACGTACGACGCCATTTGCAAAAATTATAAATCTTCCGATGGGGGCCTAATTTTGCGTCACCTTATATTTTAAAATGTTTAATCATTTTTGTAGCACACAACTTTTACTGCCTAACACTTTAAAGGAACATGGAGATAAATAAGCATTCGTCCAATATATTTGCTTCTACCTCATTTCTTTATTTTGTTTGCTGTGCTGAGGCAGCCAGATAATGTTTACTTCTATGGCGTTGTTAATTCGAAGCAAGTCAACTCAGCACGCACACACACGCACTTTGTGTATATATTGACATAAGTTGACCAGTTGGTATGTGATTGGGTGTTACACAGCAGTTGTGCCGACACTAAGCTAGACACCTTTAAAAAAGCTAATACTTATCAGGTGGACGACTACATTTTGCAGAAGCTCTGTGAGCGGGAATTTTCCTCACAAATTCCTATCAAGGATTTTTGTATGGATGTATGTACTCAAATGCTTACATTACGCAGAGTTTCTGTCTGTTTAGGTGTGTTTTTTTAAATACATATTTGCTTGCATAATATATCACCTTATTCAAGCGAAACTCATAAATCAAGAAAACTCATAAATCTTCAAAACCGCAAAGAGTTGTGCAAACGGAAAGCAGAAATGGTCAGCTATTGAATGATTTAACGTGCAAAACGTGGTGATATTGGCAAGGAGTAGGGAATAATTGAGTTATTAGAAGGCGCAATGTGAAAAATGCAAAGGTATGGCAAACATCAAACCGTTAATTGACTCTCAATGAATTTGGGGGAATCAGCTGATTTGCCTTTTTTTTATAACAGAGGACGGCAAAAACTGGCCGATTCGGAATAAAGGAAAAATATAGGAATTATTGGTATTTTTCTGCCTTGAGATTGTTGCTAGAAATACCATTTGTGTCGAAGTTAAGCTACATTGAGTCATGACAAGCGACTTTTATCGACTGATATTGAAGACTTGGGTTCAAATGATTTTTTTCTGGAGAATATGCCATACAGTCAACTAGCTACGATATATCACCTGCAAGGGTGGTATTAAAATACGCTGGGAAGACCTTCGGAGCAGCCATGTAGCCGACTCAAACAATTTTAGGCTATTAATAAATCCTAAAACTGTTTTAGGCTTAATTTCTACCAGGAGGTTTGGATCTATAACCCCGCTTCCCAGGTAATTTAGTCTGTGTCGTTGGGGGATTTTGTTTTCTTGTTCACTACTCTTGTGAGCTTAGGCCTCGACGAAATTCAGTCTAGCGTTGGTTTCGTTAATTTATTTTTATTTCTGACAGGGTAGGTGATTAGCCTGCCGCTACCAGTCCTAATGTCCTAATTAGTGGGAATGACACCACCTGTCGTTGCTTAGGAACAACGCCTTCTTACTGCTAGGAGCGCCATCTGTGTTTCACATTTTTCTGCCAGAAGGATCTGACAGATGGTTGACGACTTCGCTAAATTTGGTGTGTCTGAGCTATTACCGCGGTCGCTTCCTCTTGCTGGCGCCACTGATCACTGATGCAATGTATAGCTGTGTCTTTTTCTATTTGTTTTGTTTTTTTTTTGTTTTAGCAGTCACAATGCAATTAATGCGCTGACTATTATGCGAGAGAAAGGGTGGAAAGGAGAAGGGTTTGGGGTTGAGGAATGAGTTTTTTTTTTATTTTAGAAACAGGAAAAGTAGGTAAATTTGGGAAAGTATGAGGTCCGTGCTTTACGTGGGACTCAAACCCGCAACCTCTGGGATGGCAGGCTAGTGCACTTACGCTAGACAACCGAGGCAGCTTCTGAGGATTAATAAATCCTAAAACTGCTGTGGGCTTTATTTCTACCACGGTTTAGATCTGTAACCCCTGCCAGGTAGTTTAGTCTGCGTCGTACCACTGTTGGGCAGTCCCATAGAAAATGTTCTGCTATTTCTTATGCCTCTTTGCAGAGCCTACGAGAATCATTTTCTGCCACGCCAATTTTTTCATGTGGTTGAGTTTACAATGTCTTGTTAGCAATTCAGTGTAGAGTCTTATGTCTTAAGGATCTATATTTTTTTATACTTTCTGGATCAATGAGTCTTTTCAATTGCCGCATGCCCGTTTGTCCAATACTCGATTAAGCCTCATTATTCCCGCTCACGTAAAAAGGCACTTTTGAAGCTGTTGTTAACCCCACAGAAAGGTTCAGGGCTCAGCGCCAATGAAGGAAGTGTTTGCACCCATTTTTGATGAAGCGTCCACAATTTCATACCCTTCATGTCCCGATACCCACATCAGAGTAACAAAATTTCTAGAGTTTCTAGAATTCTAAAACATTCACCGACCAACCTTGATGGAAATGAGAAGCTATCTAGCGATTTTAGAGCTGCTTGACTGTCAACGAGAATGTTGATATTGGCACCACATGCGTGGCTCTACGAAGACATTCTCTGGCACAAGCCTCTAAGGCGTAGACTTCTGCCTGAAAAATGAAAATCGTTTTTCCCATTGCAATTGCCTTCTGGAAGTTAGGTCTGTTAACTGCAACCCCTGCACTACCGGGTTCTATTTTGGACCCACCAGTAAACCACATCCGTGCGCTCTGTTTTAAAGATATTTCACTGTTTCTCCATGCTGAGCGATCACTGATGACCACCTTGAAATTGTTTGGGGAATTCTGATTTTCTCTTAAATTATACAAAAATTTATTGCGCGCATAGTGAAAAATAAATTCGAAAAGTTCAAGTTCAAAATCCGTGTTGCAATGTGAAATCAATGTGTGGTTTTCTGCCATTCAAAATCTCACGTTCTTTCTCATTTCCTGCGCAATCTATGTTTGTTTGTTGGCTTATCCTTCTTCGTATTGCCTTCTGCAAGTGTATTAGTGCATGCGCGCATGTGAATCCGGAGTGCAAAGAAATCAATATGACTAAAACACGTTGCGTGCATGCCACTACCTAGCCGCTAGCCATCTAGCCAGGTTCCTTTTCAACGTCCCATCTACGTCAATGCTTTGCTTGCTATTCAGCGGATTAGCAGCGACTTAAGCGCATCTTAGCCTTCAGTGAATGCTGCCGAGTGAGTGCAGAGTACACATATAAATAATCCGAGTATTTGTGTAGAAATGGGTGGGGGACATGGGGCAAGGCATTAAAGCACAGACATATACGAGTGCATCTGAACGCGTACACACTAACATACGTGCGTAAACAATCATTGATACTTGCACGAAATGGGCAAATCCAAGATGAAGTTTACTTTGCTTTTTTTTTGGAAAGAGTATTGATTTTCCACGTTGGTACCCAGAGCTGCGAAATAAGCGCAGAAGGCTGAAGAGAGGGATTTAAATGAAAAACTTTACGTTTAACTGTGTGAGGGAAGTGTTTCCAGTGAATAAATCAGAGGGTTGCGAATATTTTAATAAAGTTTTTTTTTTTTTTTGGTTGCTAGAAAATTGCTTGAGATATTTGCTCACCCTCTAAATTCGTGGTTTATTTTATTGCGTGTAGCAAAAATCATTGTTTTTGCATCTGCATGTATCGTTCATTCACATAATAAATATTGCATTTATTCTAGAGAGATTCAGCGACAGCACAAAGGTATCTACAAAAGCAAACGCGAAACTCCCAAAAATAAATTTAAAGCATATGTTCTGTGGAAAATCTTCGAATTGGAAGGAAGGCGATTACTATTGAATTAAATAGAGTTATTTATTCCAGCGAAAAATTTCAAGCCATACTTGGTCGGAAAGTTTTGGAAAATTGAAGCCACATAGATTCTCTTGAGGCCCAAAACTAAAGAATTTAGATCCCATGTATGATTGCTACCCTTTAAAACTGGTTACCACTCGTTATTATGAAAGCAAAAACAAGAAAAAAATGCTTCCCTCCTGCTTTGACTCACAAATGATTTAATTTTGCCACCTAGCAAATGAGCGATGATTGAGCAATCAAAACAAAGCCAATGCTGGCTCTTAAAGCGAAGAAGTCTTTCAGTTGTCCGTTTGGTGGCGTTGGAGAAAAAATGAACTGAAGATATCACTGGCAATACCGGGTCCGCAGGAGAATATATGTAAGCGAACATCAGTATAATGGTAAATGATTGCGCCGACGTGAAAGTACTTATAGACATAGTAACATATTTTTCATTCCAATGGACCGATTTTTTAGACTAAGGTGCTATCTACCTAAGCCTAAACAAACATAAGACTTAAGGAAGGATTAAAACTCTTCTACAGATGGATGCTTACACTCAGGCTTGCCCTCTATCAGCAAAATAATATAAAAACAGCAAGATAACTGGGTACCTGCTTACTGCGCGATCGAGGGATTAACCCAACTCGACGCACAGTTGAGACGAAGCTAAGCTACTAACTTAATGTGAGTGAGAGCATTATGTGATCTTATCTACCAAAGGTAAGTTTATTGTAATTTTTAGCAGCTTACAAAAGGTCTAATAACTGAATGTACTGTCTTAGTGTGGATTATATAGGGTTTTCAAATAAGAGGTTTTATTTTGATATTCAAAGAAAAATGGTATTTTTTAATATAAATGATCAGATGTTTATTTCATTATAAAGAGGAAGACATGCCGTTTCTTTTTTATTGGCGCGTACACCATTTTTGAGTGTTTGGCCGAGCTCCTCTGCCTATTTGTGGTGTGCGTCTTGATATTGTTCCACAAATGGAGGGACCTACAGTTTCAAGCTGACTCCGAACGGTAGATATTTTTATGAGGAGCTTTTTCATGGCAGAAAAATACTCGGAGGTTTGCCATTGCCTGCCGAGGGGCAACCGCTATTAGAAAAATGTTTTTCTAAATTTGATGTTTCACCGAGATTCGAACCTACGTTCTCTATGTGAGTTCCGAATGGTAGTCACGCACCAACCCATTCGGCTACGGCAGCCGCCGTTAATAGTGGAAAATAACATCAGGCAAATAACCACCACGACCACGCTTGCAGGACAATATCCTTTTCATGAAATTTTCCATAACCGAATTTCAAAGTGGCTGCCCTATGTCCTCGATAGCCCCACAAATTCTATCTTTGAGGTCTTAAATTGACCCTGGGCTATTGGCGTAGACCTTCTCTTTCACGTGGCCCCAAAGAAAAAAGTCACAAGTTGTTAAATCACAAGATCTCGGTGGCCAATTGTGATCATCGCTCGAGAGATAACACGCTCCGGAAACTTTTCCCGTACAAGATCAATGGTTTCGTTGCTTGTGTGCACGTAGCGCCGTCTTCTTCTTAATTGGCGCGATAACCGCTTACGCGATTTTAGCCGAGTTTGGACACACCAAGTGAAGCCAAGTCCTTCTCCACCTGATCTTTCCAACGCAGAACAATTGTACGCTCTTATAATATATTGTGCCTGAGCGATGAAGTTCTGCGACTCGTACGATGCTCTCCAACATCAGGTTAAAGAAGTCACATAACAGCGAGTCACCCTGTCTGAAACCTCGTTTGGTATCAAACGGCTCGGAGAGGTCCTTCCCAACTCTGACGGCGCTGCTGGTGTTGAGCAACGTCATCTTGCAAAGCCATATTACTTTTATGGGGATACCAAATTCAGATATCGCGGCAGACGGATAACTCCTTTTCGTACTGTCGAATGCAGCTTTGAAATCGACGAAAAGATGGTGTGTGTCGATTCTCCTTTCGTAGGTTTTTTCCAAGATTTGGCGTATTGTAAATATTTGATAATCGGTAGGATAAGACATCTTAGCACATTTTGAAATGAAAATATTTATTTATTCTGAGATCAACAGTTGTTCTTACTGACTACTTACTACAAAGTATATTTAACAAAAAAAATGTCATTAAATAATTTCAATATTTCATGCTAAAATGGATATTTATTACGTAAAGGCCTGGTAGGAACTGAAAAGTTGATCATTTTTAAAAGAGAGGAATAACCAATTCCCTGCAAGTCAGATGTTTACACTGTTTTAGTAAGTTTTTAACTATCGTGCTCTAAATTAAAATAGAACTAATAGGTATGGTGTAAATATTGTAACCATAAATATATACTAATTTACTGAAGGAAATGTCTTATGATGCGGCAAGAATTCAACAGAGCCGCTTTTTGAAGGTCATAGCGCTTCTCCAATTTGAGCTTCTTGAGGTTTTCCGTCAGATTTACGTGAACGAATCCGTGGGCCGATATTATCAGTAGCATTATCAAGACCTTTCTGAGTTTCCACCGCGGCTTGATGTCAATACCCAAATTGGAGTATTTGCTGATTTTCTCTGTGTACGTTTTATGAATATTTTTGTTCAATGTGCCGCCAATGTCTATGACAAGCACAGTGATGGCATTTTTATTTACCACAAATATGTCAGGTCTATTATGAGTTATTGTGGTATTCGTAAGGATTGCTCTGTCATAATAGAGAAGCATGTCCTTATCTTCATGCACTGGTTCTGGAACATATGTATCTGTAATAGGGAGTCTTCTCACGGTGAAAATCGTATATTTGAGCAAGTCGGAGGTGTATAATCTTTTTAACATCGTTGTACCGTGTAGGGTAGAAAGAGTTTGTTAAGGGGTTAGGGGTAGTCAGAGGCCCGAAAAAATGATGATTTTCACGAATTTTTTTTGCTACTTAATTAATTTATTTAACAAAAATAAAAACATAGCATAAAAACATCATGTTTTAACTTGACTTCACCAAAATTTCAAAAAAAAAAATTAATAATTGCAAAAGTTATCGCTGTTTGTGTGAAGCCCGTTTCTCCAGAAGTCCCTTGCGGTGAACATCACAAGTTCTTGCAGATTCATCTAAAACCAATCGGATGAGAAAAATTATTTTTATTGATAGATAATCTCGAGCCGGATCGAAGCTTTTTTTTCAAAATGAACAAAATGGCGGCCTCAGAAAATTTTTTCCAGATTTTAGAAAAAAAAACCAACAGTTAATTGTTAAAAAAAATCGAAATTTTTGAAAAAAAAAATCCCTCGATCAGGCACAAGTTTTTTATGTTTTTCAAAAGCTGTATTAATTTTATTGAAATCTACGTAGCGGTTTTTAAGTTACAGTGTTCAACAGTTTGAAAAACATAGTTTTGAGAAAAACGCATTTAAAGTTTTGCTATTGGCTCCGGAGCGGCCGAGCGCCCTTTGTTAATTGTTGAATAACTTGAAAAGTATTTGTCGGATTCACTTCAAATTTTTACACAATATTTTTAAAACATTATACTTTAAGAAAATGCAAAAAAAAAATCGATTTTTTGAAAATTCTGACTACCCCTAACCCCTTAATAGCGTACACCCAACTAGAACATGGTTTAGAGTTTCGCCGTAGTCGCCAGATCTACGACATATGTTTTCCGGAGCATTGGGCTCTCTTTACATAGTTTCGCGTGGGTACTACTCATCTTGCATAGCATATATAGTACTTTCTGTTTCCGCGAAAATTTCTTTATTGATTAGCCGTAAGTGCGACAGTTTCGCGTCGACATGCGGGCTTTTCAATTCTTTGTAATATACTGAGAGAAGTACATTTGTCATCAGCTGCAATGAGGGCATGGTGAAGAGCTGAGTTGCCGGCCTTTCCATAAAAGTAATTTCTAAGTTTTATTTTATTTTATTGTATTTTTTTTTTGTGTTTTATTTTATTTTATTTTATTTTATTTTATCTTATTTTATTTTTTTTATTTTATTTTATTTTATTTTATTTTATTTTATTTTATTTTATTTTATTTTATTTTATTTTATTTTATTTTTATTATTAACTATTATTGTTATATTATATTTTATTTTTAACTAACTTATCTAGTTTTTTTTTATTTGTACACACACCTTTTACTAGCTTGTTTATCTAAGTTTGTACATAGGCTACCAAACATTTTGTTCCATATTTTATTAACAGTTCTAAAATCAAAGCATCTTTTCGTTAGTCGCTTTCATTAAAATACTCTCATCCAACACAAATACCAAACAGACTCAAACTTTACTCACTGCTTGCTTAAAGGAGAATCAGTAAAGAAGGGTGAATATGATTCGCAAGCAAAAAAGAGCTATTCTTGCTCCACCTAACTTAATGGAAAATTACAAAAATATGATTAACCTCTTCTTATAACCATTAATTTTATTTGTGCTCCATCAGGTGGAATAAGGCGATGAAATATGCCATGACGGTAGTCCCCCATCTAAGTACCTACTAACGACGCCCGACATTGCTTAATTTCGGTGATCGCACGAGAACCGATGTTTTCAGCGTCGCACGGCCATTGACGCCATGAAGGTAATATAAATTAACCAAAGATTCATGTCCAGTAATACCGAAATTTTCGATACTTAACTAACATCGAGATTGGTAGCACTAATCCATAGCCAACATAACTTGAAGCCGCTACTTCCAGTATCCAAAGCAGTACTTAACTCGCATAGCTAACCTCGTCGTGCGCAAGAAAACGATTTTCACTCGTATGCCTATAGAAATCGTCACCACTAAATGATGTGTACAACTAGTCGCTTTTATGATACATCGTAATTTTAAGCGTGAGGCAGTGTCAAAATCAATTCGCAACAAATGGTGCAAGCAATTTGCGCTGATTGAATTTTCATCATGGAAGCAAACACATTCGCCTGGGTACTCACGCATAAAAAAGCCATTGATATGGGCTTGGATTGCGAAACTGTGCAAATCCAAGTGAGCTCTGATGATAGTGCGTGATTGTAAAATTGCAAGAATGGGCAGATGTCAAGGCGCAATGACACCAAAGCCAGTGAAAATACCTTCATCAAAAATTATCGCAAGGCAACACTTGACAGCCGCAACGTCACCAAGATGACGATGAGCAAGCTGGCGACAATAGCAGTAGCCGCAGTAGTAGTGGCAGTAGCAGTGAAAAGCAAGGCTGATAGGCTCGAATGCGGCAGCTTGAAAGGGGCGAAAATTTCAATATAGCAGCACACGCGCAACGACGTCACAGCGCCCATCAATACCATCTTGACTGCAACAATAATTTCAATCACTGTCAACGATAAATTCGTCAATTGCACATTCACAACAGATCAGCAAGGAAATTGGGTAAACCAACAGCTCCAACAATAACAGCAAAGCGTACGCAGTAAAGTTATACCGAGGAAAGCAAAAATGCTGACATCTTCAGCGACGCGCACAACGCAACAACAGCATTGCCAGAGCCGGATGTTTGTGAAGGCAAGCGTGACGATGCGTGAGGATACAAAAAGACGCAACTAAGAAGAGTCGAAGGCACGTTAATGCTGCCAGCAAATGAACTTCACTTGTAAATAGCCAAAAGCATGTAATTGAAAGCGGATTAAAGCAGCAGCAGCAGCAACAGTGGCTGTAAATGGAAACACTTGCCGACGAGTCACATTTCATTGCGTGAGAAAGGAAAATGTCCAATCAATCAGGCACAAAAGTATCACAGACTATCAGCGGCAAAAGCTAACCTACATTTTCGCAGTGCCATAATAGCTATGATGTATTTAAGTAGGTACACTTGTGTGTATAATAACAGCGGCATGACAATTTGACTATTTATTTAATTTTTATTTAACTATCTTTATTTTTTTTTTACAAAAATATACATAGTTTATACTGCTGCTTTTGAGGGTGCATAGCTTTGTAGCCTATTCAATTTTGATATAAAGGGTCTTTCAAAAATGATGTCTAGTTGCCAGTAGTGAATAATACGGGCAGATAAACGTCCGAATAAATCGACAATTCAGAGGAAGGTAAACAAATTTCAAGAAACTGCTGTGTTGAGGATAGAAAAAGGACTCTTCTTCTACTTAATTGGCGCGATAACCGCTTACGCGTTTTTAGCCGAATTTAACAAAGCGCGCCAGTCGTTTCTTTCTCGTGCTAACGGGCGCCAATTGGACACACCAAGTGAAGCCAAGTCCATCTCCACCTGATCTTTCCAACGAAGTTACGGCCTTCCTCTTCCTCTGCTACCACCAGCTGGTACCGCATCGAATACTCTCAGAGCCGGAGCGTTTGTATCCATTCGGACGACATAACCCAGCCAACGTAGCCGCTGGATCTTTATTCGCTGCGCTATGTCTATGTCGTCGTAAAGCTCATACAGCTCATCGTTCCATCGCCTACGATATTCGCCGCTGCCAACGTGCAAAGGTCCAAAAATCTTACGCAGAATCTTTCTTTCAAACACTCCAAGCGTCGCGTCGCTTCATCGTATGTTGTCATCGTCGACGCTTTTGCGCCATAGGATGGGCATGATGAGAGCCTTGTAGAGTGTTAGTTTTGTTCGCCGAGAGAGGACTTTACTACTCAATTCCCTACTTAGTCCAAAGTAGCACTTCTTGGCATAGAAAAAGGAGTGGCAGACCCAAAACTGGATGCTCAGTTGAGAATATTGCTGCTGTAGCGCAAAATGTTGCTGAACAACCTTTAACGTGGATATCTCGGCGTTCTCAACAATTAGACTTTTATGGATCGACGCTTTGGCGAATTTTGTCTGTAGGTTGTCTTTCTCAAGGTGGATGTTTGCTGATGTTATTTGCCACATATAATTGTTAATAGCCGTATCTTGATAAAAATAGTAAAACCTACAAGAACCTAAATTTTTACATGTTTCATTTTAAACCAATATCTAAGCGCGTCTTTTGTAAGACCCTTTACTGCTGATGCAGTTTAAGGTGGCTCAAAATCGAGTTATATTATGATAGACTTTTTTTTTACGGTGCTATGCATTTTCTTCCATATAACGAATGCTCGAAAAAATGTGTATATGAAAAAATGCATAAGACCACCAGTAAAAAAATTTCAAAAATCAACGCGGTTTTTGAGCCACTTGAAATTTACACTTTATTGCACCCAAATTCAATAGGATGTAAAACTGCATACTCCAAAAATTAGTTGCATTTTTTTTTAATATTACACAAAATCTTAAATTTTATGTTAGATATATAGACCAAAACACACCAAATTCAATACAAAGATTTTTCTATAGCGGTCGCCTCTCTTATGGCGCAGAGGAATGGGTAGTGTCACAAGGCGATGCAGCCGCTCCTGGGGGTGTTCGAGAGAAAAGTTCTTTGTAAGGTCTTCGGTCCTGTGCGCGTTGGCGAAGACTACCGTTCAAGAATGAACCACGAGCTGTATGAGCTCTACGGCCGTAACTCGGTAACGGGTTGTTATGGCCACCTATGTAAGTAAGTAAGTAAGGTCGCCTCTCGGCAGGCAATGGCAATCCTCCGCGTGTTCCTTCATAAAAAATATCTGCCGTTCGGAGTAGGTTCCATTTGTGGAACAACATCAGAAATAGGAGGAGGAGCTCGACCAAACACCCAGAAAGGGTGTAAGTGTCAATTATATATATTTAGTATAAAAAATATATATAAAAAAATTTTTTATTAAATAAAAATGCAATCATTTATGATCAAAACTTTCTATTATGTCCCGCTGCTATTATTGTGCACATAGATGTATGTGCGTTGTTATGTTTCTGCATGCGTATGTGCCAGTGAGTGTGCAGTGCCAAGCGCGGCATCTTATAGTACGTGATGAAGCGCACAATCAGGCCTCTCAAAACGCATGCAAATGCTACCCCACTTCTCCCAACGGCATTTCCTACTCGTTTCTCTCTTCTACGGCATAGTTGTTATCTAGAAATTCACTTTCGTTTTAGCGACACATCCACTAACGACATACTGCTTGTGCTTGTGGATGTGCAGCAAAGCAAAAAAAAAAAAAACAAAAACACAAGAAGTTTCACCATCGAAAACAAGTACAAATACGACAAAAAGTAGGCACACATTTCCACTGGTACGTGACACTGACACAGATTGTCATGGCAAGTGAAGCCGCCGAAGGACATTTTTGCCTACAAACGCATGCGAATAAATATGATTTTATGAGCAAGTTCATGCACATTTATTCGAATTAGTATAGATACATATACATACATACATGTGAGTAGAAATATATTACAATGAAAGTATTCATATAGCGACCACATCCGTTTGTTAAAAAAAAAAACCTGAATCGCGCAAAGAGTAGACGATTTTGCTTAAGGCGCAGCGCAAAGTACTTCAATAGAAAGAAAAAGGAATGACTACTCATAAAAGGTGTTTATTCATGCTGGAGATAACAACTCGAAGAGATGACAATTAAAGTGAACTAATGTTAAGTTATTTTGATACAGTTGCCGTACATAGTTTCATAGACCTTTATTTGTCACATCATCCTAAACATCATCTGCTTAGTTAGGATTACTTGAACATAAAAAAAAGTTCCTGATAATTCAGAAACACGCATACATAAACTCAAACATATCCGGGCCACCCATGTCGCCCGCCCGATCTTACCATTATGAACTTTTTTCTGTGAGGGCGCCTCAAAAATAAAGTCTATGGAACAAACCGAGCGAACATCTCATCACTAAAAGAAAATATAGTTCGCGAAGTTAATGGCACTCCGTGTTCACTTCTTCAACGAGTGGCATGGAGTACGGAAGCTAGATTCCAAGAGTGTTCCGACGTAACGGTCAACATTTGGAAGAAATAATTTTTAAGTATTGAATCCGAACTTGTCTTCTTTGTAATAGTTATTGAAATAAATTAGTATCATTAGTAATTCCTAAACTAATCAGACTGGTGTGTGGTATCTTGAAAGAATAAAAATTCAAGATGAGACATCCGCAAAATTTGCAGGCAAGGCCAGAGTGAAACAAAAAGATGTGCTGCCATGGAGAATTTTCAACCTACAGCCGTGCAGTGCTATAAACGCGGAAGGCATTAATTTTAAAAGACATGCCCTATGATGAACACTATGGCACTGATCTATGTTTATCCGGATGACTTTACACTTGCCTGTAAAATGTACAACTTCTGGAATAGTGCCCTCATATTATTGGCGCAGTTACCAGCAAAATTTGCGTAAGGGGTAGTCAGAATTTTTAAAAATTTGAATTTTTTTTTGCATTTTCTTAAAGTATAATATCTTAGAAATATGATGTGAAAATTTTAAGTGAATCCGACAAATACTTTTTGAGTTATTCAGCAACTAGCGAAGGACACTCGGGCGCTCCAGAGCGTTCGCAAAACTTTAAATGCGTTTTTCTCAAAGCTATGTTTTTTTGAACTGGTGATCACTGTAACTTAAAACCCGCTTGGTGGATTTCAATAAAATGTATACTGCTTTTGAAAAACATAAAAAGCTCTTGCTTGGTCGAAGGTTTTTTTTTCAAAAATTTCGATTTTTTTAATAGTTAATTGTCTGCTTTTTTCTCGAAAATCTGAAAAATATGTACTTAGGCCGCCATATTGTTAATTTTGAAAAAAAAAGCTTCGATCAGGTACAAGATTATCTACAAATAAAACTACTTCCTCTTGTCCGATTGATTTTAGATGAAACTTCAAGGACTTATGATGATCACCGCAAGGGGCTTCTGGAGAAACGGGCCCCACACACAAACAGCGATAACTTGGACAATTTTTTTTTTATTTTTCTAAAGTCCAGTCGAAATATGATGCATTAATGCTATATTTTATTTTTGTTAAATAAAGAAATTTTAGCAGCAAAAAAATTATTGAAAATTATTATTTTACGGGCCTCTGACTACCCTTAAGAATCATCCAACAAACGACTAAATACAGAATACTATCAAGATCCAAGAGTGCGTAGGTTCGTATCTACATATGTACATGAACATTAAATAATAGAAAATGTTGTTTCTAATAGCGGTCGCCCCTGGACAGGCAATGGCAACTTCACGACGCACGCGACAAATAGGAGGAGGAGATCGATTAAACACCTAACGAAAGTGTACGCGCCATTTATTTATTTTTTAATTTATTTATCAAGTTCCGAGATCAGAAGACGACTAAGATCTCTGAAAATGAATTGTTATGAATTCGAGGGAGTTGAGACTTTTACCTATCTGTGCGTAAGACTATCTAAGTACAATGCTATGTAACTGACTATCAGAATTAGGCTACATGCGGCCATTTCAAAGCCAATCAGCACACCTCCTAAAACGACAATATTCAAATCAACGGTGAGAAAAGTTTTATGCTACGGTGAGGAAGCATAGACACTGACGACAAATGAAGAGGAATAACTGAGGAAACTGGGGTGAAAAAACTAAAATGAGGGAGAAGATGAGGGAGGAATTAAACCAATAACGAGATTAATGTTCTAATATAAAATAAGGACGTAGTGAGATTTGTTCAGTCGCAAAGGATTAGATTAATAGGAAACACAACGGTCATAGAAGCGAATAAAATGCAAAAAGATTACTGCAGACGAGGAAGAAGGAAAATGAAGCCAATGAAGACCCAGAATACCTTCCGTTGGGC